>RCUC01118686.1:0-12007 GCA_003697995.1 Taxidea taxus jeffersonii
AAAAAAAAAAAAAAGCTATTAGTTAAGCTCAGCAAACTCTTCCTCTGTCAACCCAGGAATTCATCAGTATGTATACAGATCTGATTCCGAGCCGATTTACTGGGAAAGGCAGTAGTCCCAACTCTTCCCCGACTATACAGTCTAAGCTGTTCCCATCACTGAAGTTCATATATGTCAGAGCAATTCCTAAAGAATAGTAAGACAGGGCGCCTGGGTGGCTCAGTAGGTTAAGCCTCTGCCTTCGGCTCAGGTCATGATCTCAGGGTCCTCGGATGGAGCCCTGCATTGGGCTTTCTGCTCGGCGGGGAGCCTGCTTCCCCCTTCTCTCTGCCTACTTGTGACCTCTCTCTCTGTCAAATAAATAAATAAAATCTTAAAAAAAAAAAAAAAAAAAAGAATAGTAAGACAACCACCTGAAATCTATTTACAAGAGAGACTGAGAAACCTCCGGGGAGTAAACTTATTATCTTAAGCAAAGAGAAGATTAGGTAGCTTGATCTTGAAACAAAGTCTTGGTGTTTAGAGATGAGTAATTTTGAATGCACCATAGTTCCTGAGACGAGGCATTATTTCCAGCTCAGACCACTTGAGATTCAAAGCCAGGTTCTAAGGAGAGAACGGACTATAAATAACGAAAAAGACTCTTTATATTAAAACCATCCACGGAGTATTTCAGAACCTTCTGACAACAAAGATGAATAATCAATAATGAACACTGTAGAGCTCTGGCATATTACATTCATCACCAGCTCTATCCAGAAGCAGCAGCAACGCTATACACGGAAGGGATGCCTGGCATGCGTTTAGACATTTTAAAACGGCTAGAAATAGAAAGCCCACAGAAATCCTTCCCAGAATGACGATCAATATGAAAAATGTCATCCGAAGAACTGAAGTCTGGAGGTAACCCTGAAGTTCAATCTAATTTTAAAACAACATATGTCATTTTACTGTCAAATAACACTCTGTACTTATGATTTCTCAGAGGCTCTCAAATCGTGTTAGGGCGACATCTTTTCAGCTTTTCTAGGTAAGAGAACAAATAGAAACACTTAAGCGATTCACTAACCCAGATCTCAAATTAAAGCCCAGACCTCATCCCTCCTACTTTTTTTTTTTTCCTTTTCCCCTAGAAGCAGCACTAACCTTCATTCTAACAAGGGGGTGCGGGACGTCACAGCAGTGTCACAGGAGCGGAGAGGGAAAGACAGGAAGGTGGCTCCCCAACACTGAGCTGGGTATCACCTCTCGATTTCACAGACTCTGCAGAGCGCTGGGCGTCTTCCATGGACTAGACAAAGGTGCTGCTAGATAGAGAAGCGCACAGACTCAACGCGAGCAAGAGGAAGGACGGGCTCCACGAGGTGCCACAGAATCCCCCCCCCCCACCCCCAGCTTCCTTCCTACAATTCCTCAGCCAAAAACAACCCAATAGCGAAACGCAGCCCTGCCAAGAACTTCAGGTATCACTTAAATTTCCTCCTCTTCTTGATGAATTTGTATTATTTATAAGACACTCGACACATGTTTAAACACTTACATAGCTCTTCCGTTTCAGGAAATACGGCTTGTTCAGCTGAGGAGAGAAATGCATATAATGAGGGAGTTAACAAGGGCTGATATTTTTTTACAACATTCTTTAAAAACTGAAAAACCTCTTTAAACATCGGGAACGGTTTAAATAATTCACTCTAGGCCTGCGGGGCCCATGTGGATGTTTCCCTCCGGGTTCCCTTTCTGGCCACGTTCTCCCCGGTTTCTTCTGGGAACGTGGGCCTGATGGGCCGCCACCTGCGGCCTAGAGGCCACACGGCCACCGGCCCACCGCCTTGGGGGTAGGGGGCGCGTGGCCTGAGGTGCGCGCGACGCCCCAGCGCCGGAAGGGGCCCGCGCCCTTTGACCTCCCGGCGCGCAGGACGCCGGGAGCGGGCGGAAGTCCAGCACCCAGGCTTGTCTAGGCCTGTAGCGGCCTGTCGAGGCCTGTCGCGGCCTGTCCCGGCCCGGAGGAAGCCGCTGCAAGGCCGTCGCCCGGATGAGGGTGGCCGCAGTGTAAAGCAAGCGATGCCCGAGGCGCTCTGTCGCCGGCCCTATCCTGGGAGTCGTCTGCCCGCTGGACGGGACCCAGTAGGCCACGGCCCTTGGCCCACCGCGCCCCCTCCCTCAGCGGCGGACGAGGGCGTCCTTCGGGGAAGAACCCGGGCTGAGGCCCTGGGGGCGGCCTGTAGGCCGGCTTTGCGGACTCGGGCCCTCGTGCGGGTTGTTTTGCGGGAGGGAGGACGACGGAAGCTGCGTTCTTAAATCCCTCGCACTCGGGGGTCCAGGAATGGCGGAGACCAGCCTCCGGGCCAGACTGGGAGGAAGGAGCGCGAAACGCGGCGGCCGAGCGCGGCCCCAACGGCGCCGGCGGCAGAGCGGCGGGGCGGAGGGAAGCACCTGCCTCCGCCCACCTTGACCCCAGGGCCGTCGCCCAGAGCTCCGGGCGCCCCTCCCGGGCGGTCCTCACGCAGGTCGCAAGAGGGCGAAACCCGGCATCTCGTGGCCTTCGAGTGCTCTCCTGCCGGGGCGGGGAAGGGAGGGCACTTGGATACCCTTGACTGAGGCCCGCTCCCCAGGGCACTGAGAGTTCGACGCTCCCACGGAGGGAGTCTCCATGGAGGAATTCCTCCCGCTTCGCTTTCAAACTTGAAAGCCCGGAGGCCGTCGGTTCTGCAAAGAGGAGCGGTCGGGCGCGGGCAAGCAAGCAGCTGATGAAAATAATTGTCCTAGCACACGCAGCCCAGCGCCCAGGGGCGCGTGCACACACACACACACACACACACACACACACACAAACTTGCCTCATCTAGCTGCCCAACCTTAGTATTCCGGGCATGCGGTTTTCAACAACTTGCTTGACACAATAACAAAGACATTTAAATGCCAGGACGCAGACTTCACTTTTTAACCTGCTGAGAGGAGCTACTTTCAAAGCTTCCCCACCGCGAATAAACTGACAAAAAATATGGGGTGCACTTATAAATTAAACACCTTACCCTCAAAGCGGCGTGCGTTAATCAGGATTCTAAGGCAATAGCCATCTCTGTCTTTTCCTATTCACCCAAATAATGCCACAAGAAGGAACCCCTTTACACAAGAGAGAGCCAGAAAAAAATGAATTATACCCATTGCTAGTAAAAATCATCCTAAATCAATAGAGCACCACTTGAACTTGAGTTTCCATTGTTTCACTGAATCATCAATGTTTTTAATTAAACAGAGCTACCCTTTCTGTTAAAACATTACATAAAAGGGTTAGGTTTCTACTTTTGTTGAGGCAGCTGGCGTTTGTTGGCCGTTGTGTTTGAGCAACAGACTGTTCAATAGAAGCGAGAAATAGCTCAACGCGCTCTTAATAGACCTGTTTCAACAATGTACCTTGAAAAGGAATACATTGTGTTATTGTGTTAGTTTGCTACAAACCTATTAAAAGAAAAATAGCATCCATCAGGTCTAACAAAACGCATTTGTATTATACGTACTTATCTGCTTCAAATACACTTCTTGGCACAATGTCTAGAATTCAACTAGATCATCAAGAGCTGGACAGAATAACACATACCAGTTAGGTAATGATACACGGGCTAAAAATCATAATAAAGGAAGGTCTAAGCAGACGGGAATCGTTATCTTTTTGTTTGTTTATCATGAGAAATACAGGCAACACTTCTTCAATTGAAAATACATTGCAAAAGTGTGGACTCTTGTGGCAAAAACAATTTTTAAATTTTTCTTCAAATTTAAAAATATTCTAGTATGGGAATATTGATTTAAATTCCGTATTTGGAACGAATCTGATACACTTTCGATAGCAATTTGTTTCAGACAAAGATCCAAGGAACAAGCGATGCATTTTTAAAGCAGAATTAAATAGCGCAAAGAGCCGGGTTCTTTAGGGAAATGCGTGAAACAAACAAATCGAAAGCAAGGGTTCCAGCCAAGAGGTTGGGGAGCAGCGCTGTCTGGCAGGAGGAGAGGAAGTGCTTCTTGAAAGTGCTGTCTTAAAAATTATTTTTAAACTGACTTTATTGTATCTTAAACACGAAACAAAATTTGAAGCAAAGATAGGCGACTTTGCCACTATGGGACAGAACCTATGGTATGTTTCAGAGAGGGCTGCCACTTGGACCACAGACCTTAGAAAAATAGTGGCAAGTGATGAAGCTAATTTAATTCTGAGATCCGCTTAGCAGAGAGGACACCTAAAGTAGCATCTGTCAGATGCTTCCAGAAAAAGCAATTGGTAGGGTTTCCAACCTCAGAGTGCTCAGCATTCAACTTTTAACTACAAAAATTTGGGGGGGCACAAGAGAATAGTAGACTACAAATGAACTCTTGTCAAAAAGAAGAGAACTTATATAAATTACAAGAGCACTCTAGGGGAGATATTTATGTTAACAGATGATGCAATACTTTGCCCAATAAAATCAATGATTTTTTACATTTCTGAATTAGTAAGTTAGTAAAAATTTAGAAAAATGTCACCTTGAAACTTTAGATGACAGTTTTGTTATATTGTAAAATAACCACAATAGACTTTTCTAGAAAGCATTTGAAGTCAGATGACTGATATGACTGCTCTCTTTAGTTCAGATATTTTCTTTTCTCAGGAAGGATGTGTTTATGGATGTACTGGGAGGTATCTGATTTATACTTTAGGACCTTTCGTTGATAATGTCTCTTCCCTAGTCCAAATCAGTTTTTGAATTAATTCTCTTGGATTAAAAAAAAAAGAAATGAAATTTTAAAATTCCAATTGCATATCATGAAAATAATTTCTCATAACATTGACAGAAGAGTTGATATTTTCAAGGTGAGGTGTTGTTTTTTTTTTGTATTTGATAATTTACCAAAGATGAAAGGAAGCCCATAATAACTTTGTTTGGCCATGATGAGAAATATTGTTACTACGTCTTTATAAAAAAATCTTTGATTTTCATTTAGAACTTTTAGAAATGTTTTTGTGTTTCAGAAGTTAAACTATCCAGGGGAAAATATTCATTTCATTTTAATTTGAGTACATATTTCAGACATACAATCACCAAAGAGATCATTTGAAAACCCAGCAGAGGAAGACATGGATTTTAGGGGAAGATTTTATCTGATTCCTTGTTCTTCATCTTGAAAATCCTTGATTCTCCACTCTTGCAAAGAATTCTCAATAACATGTGAGAGCTGGATATATTTATTTATTTACTTATTTATCTAAGGTTAAAAAAAAACAAATAGTATGCACTCTAATTTATCTCCCCTTAAAGAACAGGAAGAAGAGGCTCACATACAGATTATTTTCTATATGTCCTCCAAATTCTTTCTAGAAAGAGACTTCTAGCCTAATTCATCACCACTAATATCTAGAAAAGTTTTATCCAATCAAATCATTAAACATTTTTTACTGCGTGGATCTTAAGCAGCATCTAATTTGAAAGTCTGCAGAGTACATTTTCAAAGCATCAAGTCTCTGTAGTTTCTGGTCTGCCTTAGGCAGGTAAATGAATATCATTTCAGATTTCCTTTTGGATCTTTTGCCATTTAGTTCAGAAGTATGGCAAGTAAGAAGGGTTAATACTAGTTTTTAAACATTTCTGCCACACGCGATTATTTCAATACCCCTCTCTGGTGTTGTGTCTGAAAAAGGGGAGCGCCAGACATTCAGCCGGATCCACCCCTGGGCACAGTCGTCAGAGGGAAAAGATTCTGCTTTCCAAACTTGATTAAAAACAGCCTACCAGTTTCTGCCCCGTTAAGGAGCTTCGTGGCGTGAGAAGCTGAGTAAACTGCCTGGGGAAGGAGTGGCTAAGGTCTATACCCTCCTCATTTGGGAATCCAGAGAAGCTTGAAAAAAGCAGCAGATAGTAGGCTGTCCAAGGACAACTTGTCCATCAAAATCTGCAGCCAAAATCCACTTCACATGATTTTGATGCTGAAAAAGAGTGATTTTACCTTGTCATTTTTCACCTTAACTCGAAGGAAAAAAGGAAACATGCACACACCAAAAACCTACCCAGATGCTTGGGAAATGTTGTTTCTGAGTTACTTTGTTTTTCTTCCTTCCTGTTGGTAAATACTTCAAAATATCCTTCCCTCCCTCAAGTTACATTCTGGAGGATATAATTAAAAGAAAAATACTAAGATAGAAAAATATCCTAGAAATAATGTGTGCATAGGTAGGTGAATAAAACAGATGCCCGTCAGCACCTTCTGAAAGATACGCTGCTGTTGTTGCTTGTGATATTTTTATGGTAAAACTAAAGACATCCAAACTGTATTCAAACATGAAGAGAAGTGGGAGGTTTCCTGATGTGTTTCAATAATAAAATGAAAATCAAGTCTGTATGTGCCTGTGTGTTCCCCTCGATTTGAAATTTTATTCCAGAAAGTGCTACAACTTGTTACTTTTTTGTGGGCACAGGAGGAGGAAAAATATGATACATTGGGGGATTTTTCAGTAGAGCTGTGTTTAGTTTTAATTTTCCTGTATTTTAAAATAAACACTTTGACCAAAGCATGTTTGATCTTTGCAAGAAGGAAATATACATTGTGGAGGAATGTGCAGCGGTTGGGTATGAAAATGGGGTTGTGACTCACAGCTGCAGGCTGAAAAAAAGGCGTTGTGGTGTCAGCCAGAGGTGTTCAGTCTAATAATTCAAGCTGTAAACTGTATCCCCTAAAATTACCTACATAATAAATCATTGTGTGAAGAAAAAAAGTTTGGACTGAAAAGTGTAAGTGAAACAATCCTCAGGAGACTTCAATGCTGGGACCTATCGACAATGATGTGAAATGCGGGTTGATTTTGTCCCAAACTTGGAAGATCAAAATAATACTGGAAATTATTCTAATACACTGTTTTCTTGTTTGTTTGTTTTGGTTTTGCCTTGTGTTGCAGAGTCTGTTTCAGAAATGGGCTTGTATTTTTTTTTTTCCTCTCCTGATCACATAGCTGAAATTGCTTTATGGGATTTACAGTCCATTTATATTTTTTCAAGAGAAAACTCAACTAAAAATGGGTCTATTTTAAGAAAAACAGTATAACTGAGTCATCAATGCATATTAAGAATGGAGTCAGAAATGGTTCTGGAAATTCCCTTAGGTGCCTGTCTCAGAGTTCACTGCTGCTTACAGGTACCAAAGAAAACACTGCAATTATGTAAGCTGATGAATTAGCTCGCCTAAGAATTCACTGCTAGATTGAAACACTCAGACACTGCGGTTGGCACAGCCAGTGTCAGATCCTGGAGAGGAGAAACGGGAACGTTTGGGGTTGCAGTACACCCCTTTGGAGGAGAAAGGAGCTCAGTGCCTGGAGAAAAGATGCAATTGTCAAGAGGAAGTTTAAAGGCCAAGGACACACGAAGTCTTTGAAACAATAAGGGTGAGGAAGTCAAGAAGCAGACTTGCCAAAGCCACATTGAAACAATTTATTTTATAGGATCCCCTACATTTCCAGAATTAGTGAGCAGAAGAAGCGCCCCGCTGGGAACGCGGGCTGTGGGCTCTCGCGCTCACACGGGCACCGGGAAAGGGAAAAAGTCAAGTTGACGCGGGTCTCTTTCGCCTGGGCATTTCAAATGAAAATATAAGAAGGAGGGCGGGGAGAGAGGGAGACAAAACGAAGCTCGAAAAGACTGACTCCCAAGTCTGCAATAAAGATGAACTGGAAAAAGGAAGTCCACAGCAATTAAAACTCCTACCCTGGCTCATTAGTATTCATGACCCAATGTCCCGCGTTTCTGTTTATCTTTCTCCCAAGATCAATATCGGAGCATCGTGGGCCTAGGAGGAGCCCAAGCCGGGCCCCGCGTGCGCCTGACCCCTCGCGCCCTCCCTACAGGTCAGAGCATCTTCAGAACCGCCGGGCCATCGCCGCGCCCGGGATCATTAAAGCCACCATTCATCTGCCGGCAGGGAGAGGGAGGGAGAACAAGCCTGGGTTGGGGAGATGGGGGTGGGGGCAACGGGCAGACAGGCCCAACAGATTCCAAAGAGTTTCGAGAAACCACACTCCGCCACGCCAACCACTGTGGGCCCGGCGGGCCAGGGGAAAGGAACGGGAAAGAATGAGGCGCGCGCTGTGGAAGCAGGAGGCCCAGCGCGGCTCCTGGTTCCAGACCCAAGATGGGGGGGCGGGGGACAGGCAACCTAAGAACCCTTCCGCACCCTCCCCTGTAGAGGACCCCACGCCCACTCCCACCCCTGCGCGGTCTGTTGCCGCCCCCGGCCTCCACCAGCCTCTGAGGAGCAACCCAGTCAGGGAGCGTTAACTGGGATGATTATCTCTGACGTTATTAACATTATTATTATTTCTACCCGCAACCTCTCTGGCGGCCTGGCGCCTTGTTCTGCTCCCCTGGGCCACCGGGTTTGGCCTCGGGGACCGAGAAATACTGGCTTCCAGAGGTTGGGAAAAGAAGAGGCTAAATGCAGGGGTTGGAGGAAAGGGGCAAGGGTTAGAAAACTCTTTCCCTTCCTTCTGGTTTAACGGAGAGGTAAGGGAGCGACCTCCCAACGCACACCCGGGAGCTAGCGAGTGTCCGGTGCGGAGGCCGGCCAGTCTGGCCTGTCACATTCCCAGGGAAGTGGGCTGAGGGATCCGGACTGTGTGTGGGGATCCCCCCCCCCCCAACTTGCCTCACACTGGTGGCTCCAAGTGCGGGTTTCTGAAATAAGGCCCAGGCAGTAGACGCTCAAAAGCCAAGTTGGATGGAGAGTTCAGGGCAGAAAGGGGGGGGGGGCTTTCGGAGGGAGTCCCTAGGGGGTGGGGCAGCTGGGAAAGGGTGGAAGGGTGAGGGGGCATCGCTCCCTCCAGGCGCCCCCAATCTCTGCTGCTCGGGTCCATCCCACGCACGCGAGTGGGTGCCTGGGGGCTGCCGAAGGAGGCGAGCATATGTGAGTGAGTGAATGAGTGAGTGCGTGTGTGTGTTGAGGCGTGGAGAGAGATTGTGAAAGAGAATGTGTGTGTATGCAGGGGGTCTGTGTGCACGCACGCAAGTGAATGCGCCCCCCCCCCCCAGCTACGGCCTGGTGGCTGCGGGATGCGGGACAAGGGCAGGATGCAGGGCTGGAGACGAAGCGAGGTGTCACCTCTTGGAAAGCTCTTCGAGCCCTGGGAACAAAAGGGCACCGTGCAAGGGCGACGAGGTGGCCCCAGCACCGACAGTTCCCGGACTGGGCCCTGAGGGGCGGGGAGGGAGTGGGAGGACCCTGGCTCCGCGTGCCCTGCCCGCGATCTGGGCCGCGGAGGAGCCGGGGCGGAGCGGGGCGTGGAGGCTGCGGCCGCTGTCTCGCCACAGCCTTGACCGTGAACTCGAACCCTTGGGGCTGCCCTGGTTATGGTTTACACAAGTTCTCATTCTTAACACTCTGTTCAAACTGCCAAGGCTGCCTTTTCTTCACAGGGGCCCAGCGGGACGACCTGAGGGTTTATACCCCATCACTCCATCCAGGCTGGAAGGATCTAGATTCTTCCCTAACATAAAACCCTTCCAACAATCTATTGAGGGCATGGAGAGGGGAGTTAGCGAGGAGGGCCATGCGTCTCCAGCCCTGTTCTAAGCTGCCAGTTAAAAATAGAAACCGTTCATTGCGGTCTGCTAGGGGTAGCAGTGGGCCGAGGAGCTCCAAGTTTCTGTGGCACCAAGGCGGTATCAGACTATATAATCAATCAAACCTCAAGTACTTATTGAACGCACATTTTGGATCCCGTGGGTCGCTTTCCAGGACACGTGCCCATTTAAGTAAAAAGGCACCCAAGGGTTCAACCAAGTCTTGGTGAGGTACTGAGGTCTTTATTGCTTAGCTCTTGGACACAGGCCTGGCGCGCCCTTTGGGTACTTCAGTGGACTGATACAGAGAAGGGTAGGACCCCAGTCCCAAGGCAGTACCTGGCGGACCCCCGCGTGTCCAGGTGTGCTGCCATTGAGCTCACCAGGGACTGACCAGAGCACACGTCCCCAGTCAGTCCTGCCTACTCGGCCCAGCGACCGATCACTCGGAAACCCCAGGCCTTCCCAGCCACCCCTGGAATGCGGGAGAACCGCGCAGTGTACAGGGAAGCCCGAAACTCCGGTCCAGACTGTAATCTGCCCTAGACCTCAGTTTCGGGCCGGCAAATACACCATTGGATCCCGAAAACTTCCGTCTGAAAAAGACAAAAGGGACAGGGGGTGGGGAGGAGGAGGAAGAGAGAAGGTGCCGGCAGAAAGGAAAGGGGCTGGGACAGCGGGGACGTGTGTGTGTGTGTGTGTGTGTGTGTGTGTGCAGGGCTTGGGACCTGTTTCCTCTCGCGTCCCGCGGGGCCTGGACCTTAGCAGCCTTGCTCGCGCCCAGAGCAGAATCAATCCGGCCTCTGCTCCAAGAGTGACCTCCTCCCCGCCTGGGACATGCGGGACTTCACTGAACCGGGAAGAGCTGATACGGATGCCAGTTATCATTGTGGTCATTAATAATGCAGTGAGGATCACGATAATTAATAATAATAATGATGGGCCTCCCGAGGGGGCTCCAGCTGCCTCTGGATAAGGCGGCTCTCGCGTGAGAGGAGTAAATTGGTGGTGGATGGAGCGGAGCGCAAAGGGAGCGAGCTTGGCCGCTCTGAAGTTCAAGTTGATGGCTGTGACCGGCAGAAACCGGCCCTAGGCGGAGGCAGTGCAGCCTCCCCGCGGGCAGCGAACCAGTGGCGCAGCTCTGGCTCCCCGAGAGAAGCGAAGATGGGATTCAGTTTTCTAGTTCTGGAGTCCGGAAGAGGGCAGGTTAGAATTCAGGTCCATTTAGGCAGTGGGGGGAGACGGACGCATCCCCCACCCCCCAGGTGCCTCTTGGGATGCAGAATCTTGGGCCGCCAGCCCCCCTCGCGCTTTCGAAGTTGAGCCTTTCTGACCCCCTTGACCACTTTTGCCATCTCCCCCTCGCCCCCATCCTGCCTCCGGGATCCGAAGGGCGGGAGAGAAAGGCGTGGAGTGGACCACACCAGCGGCTCGGTGACTAGTGGGACGCAAGGGCCGGAGGACTGGGAGCCATTTTGCGGGAAAGCGGCCCCTGTTCGCTCCTCACATCCTCGGGTGGGCCGGGAACCCGCACCCAGCCCGCGATCTTCCTCCGCACGCCAGGAGCCTTCCCATTTTTATTTCCTGCTGAAAACTAGAATCCGCGCCGCAGGCCGAAAGGGCCCTCGGGTAGCTCCACACTCAGCGCTAGAAAGCCAGCCAGCCAACTCAAGACCGAGGCCGTCTGCCTCTTCTTGCTGTTTCCCTTCTTCTTCTGCCAAACGAGAAGAGAAGCCCCAAACCTTGAGTTGATACTAAAGTTGCCTCCCTACTTCCATGCCACTCTTCCCTTTAGACAGGGGTAGGGGGTGTGTGTGCCTCAAAACCAATAATTTTCACAAAAAAATTTTTTTTAAAGTTTAAAATATTTAGGATAGACCATCTCATTCTTGCCCAAGTTATGATAAATATTTAAACTGATTCCTCTGCCCCCTCCTCCGGAGGTGGCCTGAGGTGGGGGGGGGTGGTGAAAAACTATAAGCTTTCCCTCACAGCTTATAATGTGTTCAATGAACTCTCCCAAGGATCAGTAACATATGCCAATTATTTTAATAATTTTCCTTAATATTATTAGGGGTTATAAATTTGAATTTAATAGGGGGTTGATTGCTTCAGGAGCTAATGCTTGGGCAGTTCGTTGGGCCGCTGGAGAGTTCTAGCCAGGCCTCTGTCACCCTCTGGGGGACACACACACACACACATAAGCACGCACACTCCAGGCTGGAGTCTTTTCCTCCCCATTGAATAGGTGGCCTCCGGGAGGTCAGGGTTGCCCAGCTCTCCAAACGGCGCAGAGGGGCCTACCTAGCCTGCCTGGCCCTGCAGTTGCCCTGCAGCTTAGGCGACTGCAGAAGGGGAAGGAGGAAGGGGAAGGAGAGAGAAGCATCAGTCTCACCTTGGCCACCCGCAGCCTGGATCTCCCCCCC
>RCUC01118688.1:0-18360 GCA_003697995.1 Taxidea taxus jeffersonii
TTTTTTTTTTTTTTTTTTGACAACTGGGTATGATTTGTAAAGGTGTGAAAAGGAATTGCTAATACTTCTCAGCTCCATTACATTAACCTGGAAGGCATTCTACCCAAGGAATGAATCCAATATTAAATTGCTTGTTTTATGAGTTTTCCTTTAATAATTTTTCTAATCTTTACCATGTTTTCACAGCTTCAGTATTTCTTGAGATTAATATGGCAACTTCATTTTATGAAAACCAGTTTATTAGATTTTCTTTATTTTTGAGGTAAGGAAAAGGAGGAAAGACGTATTTGTGAGTTCCTCTCCTTTCTTTCGCGTTCCTATCTCAGTTTCTGGCTAATGCCAGGATGATTAAGTAAGGTTTCACAAAGAGACTATGATTCCTTATTTACAAAGACAATGCTACTGATACACCATCAAAAAGTCATGGAGCCCCAAATCAATAAACAAACAAAAACCTCTCTACATGCTGAGGAATTCAGGGTGATCCTAAAGGCCTCTGGAGGACATTAAGTGGGGGAGCAACAAGGTCCAAAGTATACTCTAGAAAAATCCCTTGGGTAGTCATAATATGGAGGATGATGGGTTTGAGGCAAAAGCAGGGGCTCAAAGTAGGAGGCCTCTGCAGTAATCTGGCATAAAGACTGAAAGTGGGGCAGTACAGGCAGGTGGAAATGAGAGGGCTCAAGAACTACTTAGAAGGTTAAACCAGCAGGAGTTGGTATCTAATTGGATGTGAAGGGCAAGAAGTAACAATGATTACTACTTAATAAGCACTTACCACGTTTCAGACAATGGGACAGGGCTTTCCTGCACAATCACATTTAATCCTCACACTGCCTCCATGAGGAGTATTATTACTGTGTTTTATAGATGAGGAAATCGAGGCACAGTGGGTTTAAGTAAATAGCTCAAAGTCACAGAGCAATTAAGTGACAGACTGTGGCTTGACTCCAAGTCCAAACAGTCAGTGTGACACAGTCAAGAGCAATGGTTAAAGTCAGGTAGGGCAAGCAAATTACATACTTTGCTAAGAGACTGCCTACATAATTAAATATTGTGCAATGAGGTGGTAGAAATCAAGGGACAGAAAAGGCTGAGTATGAGGCATGGGACTATATTCATGTTCAATGTATACTGTTGACCTTCTTTTGGAAGACGACTGTAATTACCCGTTTGATGACAGGGAATAAAGTCTCAGCAGTTATTAACCAAGTTGCCATCCCCAAAGAATCTAGCAGTTTCTACAAAAGGTGGTATTTCTTTGGCTTGTGCTGTTTCCACCCTTTAACAACTTGCTGTTGTTGGTTTTACCAACCCTACCCCACCGTGAACCTTGTAACACCAAAAAGGTTTAAATAAGAAAATGATGTAACGAAGACTTGAAGTGTTACCTGGCTTAAGGATTCATACAAATGTTGGGTAACAGTGTCATATAATGAAAAATACACTAGACCTAGAATAAAAAGATGGGAGTTTCAGTCATGCCTTGGAATCTGCTAATGTTATGACACTGGGCAAGCTACCCACTGCTCAGTCTCATTTTCTTCTTCTGCAAACTGATGCCAACAATACCTTGCAGAGAATTACTGTAAGTATTAAATTAAATGATGTAGGTCTGGGCACCTAGCAAAAGGTCTGGAACACTGCAGAAGATCAGTACATTCTAACGTCTTTCCTCCTACCTCTTACAGACAGGAGGCATGCTGTAGCTACTAACATGTTTTATGCATGATAAATATTTAATAAATATGTTTGTCATTTAAAATACACTTGTGCTGTACAGAATTTGGTTTTGAATCACAGAGCTTATCCCATTTTGATGCATGTTAAACATTTATAAGATGACAGCTAACCTTTTGAAAATACTATTAAGCTTATATGTTCACAAATGCTACCCAAAAAAGTAAACAGCAGTAAAAGGAATCATCAATGATAAGTAAAGCAGCTTACTTTGACAAATCAAAGATAAGCTTTACCATCATAGCCTCCATCTCAACAGTGTGAGCAAAGAAAACATACTCTCTGAATTTCCTCTTGAGAAATTTAATTGTCCTGATCCTGGCAGGAAATGTACAGCTGTTGTATTTTATTTACAAAACTTTGCATTCCCCAGGGAAGATGTTCTGTGAAGATGAGCAAAAAAATTTTTGCTACATATGGCTGGGTCCTCATTCCTGGCTTTGCTCTTACCAGAGTCCTCCCCAGGGTCGATGCCTCTTCTGGCACTCCCCGTGGGGCTGGCTCAGTCTAAGGAGCCCTTCTGGGGCCACAGTGTGACTTCTCATCCATGAGAAGCTTCCCCTGCATCCCCCTATGGCTTGACTCTTCACCTGCCAGAGTCAGGAAGCCAGCCTCACACCTGGTTTAGTCACTAGACCCAGTCTGCTTATTTTTGGCTCACGTAGTAGTCATTTACACGTGTCTCCCTCTTTCTCTGTCTCCATCTCCCCCATTCCAGATTTTCCTATCCCTCTGTCTCCATCTCCCTCCCAACTCCATGTTTCTTTTTTTTTTTTAAACATTTTATTTATTTATTTATTTATTTATTTATTTATTTGATAGAGAGAGAGAGGGAGAGAGAGCGAGCGCACAAGTAGGCAGAGCAGCAGACAGAGAGAGGGGGAAGCAGGCTCCCCACTGAGCAGAAAGCCTGATGCGGGGCTCGATCCCAGGACCCTGAGATCATGACCTGAGCCGAAGGCAGAGGCTTTAACCCACTGAGCCACCCAGGTGCCCCCCCAACTCCATGTTTCTTAATCTGTGTTTCTGTCTCTGTACACACACAGGCATGAGTGCGCGTGCACACACACACACACCTCCAGAAATTATGTCCTAGAAACTAAAACAGCAAGTGCCATTCAAGATGCCCTCTGGTAAGTTTCCACTCCCTCCCACTTCTCCTTTTTACTCACCCAGAACCATCTCTGAACCAAGAGATTCTTCAACCAGGTTCCCAGCTGGTGTGGGTAAAACATCATCATCAAAACTGATGAGGTCAATGTCCCCTGGAGGCTTGCTTTGCAGAGCTGCAGCTGGGGAGATGGCCGGGGCTCCTTCTCCCAACGACCTGAATGTTTTGGCCTGTGACGCCACTGAGAGTCGGGGAGGAACCGTGACCGGTTTCAGCAAAGCTGTAGAGTTGGGGATTTCTAAGGAGACCGATTTCTTCGGCAACAAAGGCCGAGGAGCGGGGGTTGGGACTTTCTTCCCACCATCAGGGCTCTCAGCCATGGGCCCTCCTCCCAGAATCTCATGATTAATACTTCGTGTAAGGCCAGCATTTGGTTTCTTTGGCAATTCAGGTTTGGTTACTGGGATGCTCCCTACTTCTTGTGGTAGAGACTGCGGGGTGAGCCCTTCCCTGGGGGCCACCTTGAGTCTGTTTTCAGTCCAGGAGTCCCACTCTCCAGAAGCTCTGTTGGCAGCTGGCTTGGGAGCCACTGAGGGTTTCCCTGAGGGAAGAGCAGGCCTGGGGGGGAGTGTGCGGGGAGCAATTTCTGGTTTCGCGGGTGGTCCCGAGGTTTCTTTATTTGTCTGGCCCTCAAATGCTTTGATTCTTGAAATGACACTATTTTGGCTTCGTTCTGTGTTCATAATGTTCATCACTGCCTGACTATCCAAGCTGTTGGTACTATCCAACAATGACTGGGTCTGGCTCAGCGAGGACTCCTTGTCTGTGGCCGCGGGGCTAGTTTTCTGATGATTTTGCTCTTTAATGTGACTGTCTCTGGCTACGGGTCTGAGGTTGGCTTTTGATCTTGGTCTTGGCACCGGACATCTTGTAGCACTGGAGTTCTCTGGATAGTTCTGTTCTTCTGAAGTATCAAAGACTATTAAAGGTGCAACATTTGTTGGAAGATCACTGGCCGCGACCACCAGAGAAGACTGGAGAGGCTTGAGAGGTGCCTGTAGTGCTGACAAGACCAAAACCCACAGACACAAGTTGCAACATTGTAATTTAAAAGAAAAAAACCCCAGAAGATACAGACTGTTTAAATATACATGTAGAATATCAAGAGATCTTGGTTTCCTTAATTAGTAAAAAGTAATTCCAAACTCAATGTGGAAATGTTTACACTCAGCCTCTCATAGGAGTGTTCTTCGAGTTGTATTTATTCATAAGAGAAATATTCATTACATAATATTTTTAAAACACCATTAAATTCTTGATTACCAGCAGACTTATCACACAAACCCTTTCCCTCTCGTCGGAATTCCAACACTGATTGCTTTACTTTTCCAAAGTAAGAACTTACTCTTCTCTGTTATACGAACACGATGCTTTTTAAAAGCCTAATAGAACAACCACCTTTTACAATCTATCTAGTTTAAGGTTGCCAAATAGAACATCCTTCTCAATGGGCATAAAGGGGATCAACAGTAATACAACCGTGAGTTAAAAGAATGCTGTTTTTGCGATACATGAGAATGATCTATTGTGATAATCACAGCAAACCAAAATAACGGAAGCACACAGTGATCACACTGACTGGGAAGCAGAGCTCAATGAATTATGCATAAGTCGCAAATTATTTTAAAGGCCAGAAGCCTACTGATTACTCCCCTAGATCTAGGTCAGAATTAGGGAAGACAAATTACTTGCATTACTTTGAGGCAGCTGGTTGTCTATTTCTTCTGGAAAGTCAGTCTGAGTTGCAGAAGTAATTGTGTGCCTTGGAGTGGCAGCAGCATTATTATTATTCGTAGTATTCACTTGAACTTGGTTGATTTCTTTTATGACTTGTTCATAAGATGGCGGGAGCTGCAAAATAAAGAATGAAGATTTTAGACATTTATGGACAAGAGCCAAAGTATTAATAGTCTCACTCTTCTTATCTTTGAACTCACTTCTAAAAATAAAATGCAGAGAGCTAATGTGATGTTTATTTACCTCAGCAGGAACCAGCTCACTGGGCCTCCAAGGACCAGAAGACGGGGGAAATCCCAGTCCTGGGGGTGGGGCTCCTGGGAACCACGAGGCGGGCCTCAGTGGCTCAGCTGCCACGATGGTGATTTCTGGGCGCCTAGCAGACAAGACCTCAGTGAGGGTTTGCAGGTTGGTATCAAGCTATCGTCTACCTGCAAACATTCAAAGATTCCTAAAAACAACCACTGCCTCAAAAGTTACGTAAGAATTGCTGTAGTCCTAGAAATGACCTGTCTGGCCTGGGCTATCAAGGGAGCAAAGGACAATCATCTTCCAGGACTCCGGGGCTCAAAGTTAGAGATGTACCTTGAGCATACTCAGCTCTGCCTTGCTGGATAAGGATAAGGGCTAAGGACAGCTCACACAATCTCTTCATTCCAGGGCTCTGCTATCCAGCCTATACCATGAACATAAATAATATATGGTAAGGCAGAAAGTACACTGGTCAAATAGAACTGTTTCATTTTCTGCCATTATAAATGATATACTCTGACATGATGCCATGTAAGAAGAATACCCTTTTCCTCCTCACCCAGCCTCTGCCCCAATTCAAAATCATCTCTAAGTGTTTAGAGATTGCATGTTCACTTCTAGACGCTGCTATGTGTGTCTGTGCTTCTGGTCAGTATGATATCTGACTCTGGTAACTAACCTTTAATACTGGCACCACAGTGATTCAGGCATGGCTCCTTTCATCATTTTCTTAATCTGATTCTACATTCTCCTCTTTAAACTTTATAGTCAACCTCATTTCCTAACAAACACCAAGTGTGACCCTGAGCAAGCAAGCAACCTCTCTGAGCCTCAGTTTTCTTATCTAACAAGCAGGGATGATGAGATCTGCCCAGACCTTCTCTAGCACTCTACAGAAAATGAAAATAAAAAAGCACTGCTGGGACCCCTGGGTGGCTCAGTTGGTTAAGCCGCTGCCTTCGGCTCAGGTCATGATCCCAGGGTCCTGGGATCGAGTCCTGCATCGGGCTCCTTGCTTGGCAGGGAGCCTGCTTCTCTCACTGCCTCTGCCTGCTTGTGTGTACTCTCTCTCTGATAAATAAAATCTTAAAAAAAAAAAAAAAAAAAAGCCACTGCTATTGCAGCACCTGGGTGGCTCAGATGGTTAAGCATCTGCCTTTGGCTCTGGTCATGAGCCCATGATCCTGGGATCGAGCCCCGGCATCAGGCTTCCTGCTCAGTGCAGAGCCTGCCTCTCCCTCTACCATTCCCTCCGCCTGTGCTCTCTGGCTCTATCTCTCTGTTGAATAAACAAATAAAATCTTAAAAAAAAAAAGCACTGCTATTATCAAAACTGGGCATATTCACGCATTCTCGGCTAGCTCATGAAACAGTAGAACCTGCTTATTGATTAAATTTGAATTGCATTACCTAAAGACCTCTGCTTAAAGCTTTTGTCTAACTAATGAGTTATTGGCTAATAAATATTAAGCACTACGCATGCAGTAATCCTTATGACAGCCTTGAGATAGGTATGACTAGCAACATTTCTCTTTAAAGATTTTATTTTTAGTAAATCTCTGTACACAACACGGGGCTCGAACTTAAAACTCTGAGATCAAGAGTCGCATGCTGTACCCACTGAGCCACCCACCTTCCCTGATTAGCAACATTTTAAAGATGGGGATACAGAAGCTAAGAAAAGGTTAAGCAGCTTGCCCAAGGCCACACAACGAGAAGGCAGTGAAATCAAAATTCGAACTCAGTTACGTCTGATGTTAAAATCCTCATTCATTATTCTATATTACCCTGTAAGAAATGTGAAAGCAGGGACCCTGTCTTATAAAAATCCACCTATCCATGCTTCCATCCATTCAACCATCTGTCTGTCTACTGGTAATTCCTTCTGTCTATCCAGTGACTCTCCCCTCCCTTCACCCTCCTTCCCTCCTTCCTTTTCTCCAACCAGTCATCCAGCCATTTATCCATTTAGTTCTCCATCCATCCTGACTCTTCTCCTCTCCTTATTCTTCCACTGTTTTCTATCTTGTCATCCATTTATCCATGCAACATTTACTAAGCAGCGAGAAGGTACAAAGCATTTCTTTGAAGCAGTTATATGACAGTTCTTTATATATAGCAGTCACTTAATAAACATTTAAACAATTAACTTCAGTAAATAGTTACTGCCAAAAGAACATTCTGAGGTTTGTATTGCTTCTTTTCCCACCAAAATTTTCATCATTCAAGTTTACAGATTAATTCAGGAAATGTACTGATGAGGCAGAACATTGCTTATGTAAACACACTGCTTATGAAAGAGAAATATTTAACTTGTTAATGGGTAGCACACATTGATTTCAATATTAGCAGAATAGATGACCTCTGTTATAACCATACCTCCTATCTCGGTGAAGCTCACTCTGAAAAGAAGTCCGAGAAGCTACAGAAGAAAGAATAAACTGGTATAATACAAAATCAGTACATTCAATTAAGGTTTAAATTTTTATAGGGTACATTATTGGAAAAAGTTAGCTGATACTTCAAATCATAGAGGATATCTGAATTTTAACATCCATAAGTAGAAAAGCAAATCAAACTGATCTTTTTATATGGCATAAAATTAATTTTATTTACATATTGGAATTGCATAAGACAACACAGATTTCAAAAACTCCCCAAAGCATATTTCGTGGTTCTGAAAATAATTTAAAGAGTGGAAAGAGAAAAGAAGACAACTATTAAATACAAATTGCCTGGTGAGAGCACTACGACAATGACATGAAATTACAATGGGCAGAAAAAATTTTAAATACCTATTCTAATCCATGTGACTGTACTTTTGCAATAGTTAACAACTCTATTGTAAAGAAAGTGAAAGAGGTCCGATTTCCATCTATTTTCTAATTTTTTTCTGGAATTTTATGACCTTTGAATTGTTTTATTACTTAAATTCAAAGATGATAATATATGCAAAAACTGTTCACAACACTTTTATAAACACGTTTCTAGCTCATACTACTGTATACACAGCACCGAGTTTTCCTTTAAAGCCTCAAACTCAAAAAACTAGATGGTTCAGACTTTTTCCAAATTTATTTTTAAATTAAATCAAGTCTTAATCATATGATCTGGAAAATGTCACATTCGGTGCCACACATTACATATATGTGTAATGGAGAACAGTATTCCTATTTTCAAGAAGCACTTTCTAACAATTCCTTTAAGAAAATCGTCAAGAACTATACTGTAAAGATATGCACACAAAGGGGAAATTGTTTCCGATATAAACTATTTCTACCAGCTGCCTTTCTCTCTCTCTGGTAGTCTCTTTTTTCCATTCTGACTGAGAAGGCTGGCAGTATGAGTCTCTCCTTTCTTACTCCTATTAATTTCGGATCTTCTCCGAAGACGGAGGCTGCCGAAGCTGGGGTGCAGGGGTGGAGGTGGACGGTGGGGATGAAATCTAGGCTGGAGTGGGAGCTGTGACAGCTGCTGGGCTGGTCTATCAGGAATCCTACATTCATATCCTTAGTCGATGGCACTGTCAAGTTTTTATTGAGAGCTAAACCAAGCTGAGGTACGTTGTCTCCTGAAGTAAGAGAGGATAGAGAGGCTCAAGCTCTCAGTGGGGTATCTGATTCATAAGAATGGTTGCAGTAAGTCAGACAGAAGCACAAGAGTGCTATGATCATGTCACCACCGTCGCGACAGCCAGAATCAGCAGACACAACACTATTAAAAAGATACCATGTCATTGTCACAAACGTACCTCTTCCACGGGGCATTTTGGCTGTGCACTATTCATGAGTGCTAAGGGAAAAAAAGAAGGGGTTATAGAAGAGGAAAGGGAGAAAAAAGAAGAGTGAACCAGTTGCCTAGGCTTTAAAGGGAATTCAGGAACAAGACTGTGCTGCCATGCTGCTGTTTCCCTCCCATGTGCACACTGGGAGAGAAAAGGGAAGTTGATGCAACACAGTTTCAGAGAGTAAAGAAAGAGGCAAGGAGACATCTCTACAGACTGGGACATTCACCCACATAACCCCAGTAAAAATAAACCTACCTACCTACAGTTTTTAACAACACTGCAAAAAACAAAACCAAACCAACAAAAACCTAAAAACCATTTTGAAAAATCAATTTGCTACTTTAACAGGGATTAATTTTAAAGTATGAATATAGTACTTAAAGGTGAACCCGGCAGTCAATTTACATTCTCTTAAATCAATGGCTTTTCACTTGATTCCACCCCTTCACAGCAGAGGTGATTAGTGGCAGGAGCCCCTGGTTAGCAGAGGGGTACTCCCCCTCGGGAGAGGGCAGAACGAGGGACAGAAGGTCTCCCAGCCTTACTTGTCGATCTCCACGTCCTTTGGGAGTCACTGCTTTCCCCTCTCCTGCCTTGAATTTTTTTTCCCCTTTGTATTCACTGATGTATGAAATCTCTTTTCTCTCTTGATCCTTATAGAATGACCGGCTCTTTTTGCCAGTGTTGAGCAGGGTTAGTCGCTAGAAATACATTAGATTTTCATACAGCATCTCTCAGTCTTCTTGCTAATTACTCAACTATCCACTTCCTCTCATTCTCACTTTCCCAGATCAAACAGACTTGGTGTAGGTGTTGCCAGGACAATCAAATTTGCCACCGATGCTCATACAGACTGACATGTTCCTTTGAACCCTGCCACAAACTGCTAGCTACTCTTCTGTGCCTTTTGGATTAAGGCCACAGTTAAAAGTTATCCTGTTGTTCCACAGAATTATTTTCAAACTTGTCTAGTTCATATGGTTAAATTCTAAGTATAAAATAAATTCATATTCAGCTGTTTATAAAAGACTGAGATCTAGATTTGCAATATTACTACTAATAAGGAATCCTTCTAAATTCCAACAGGATTTCATAAGCACAGACGGATGATCAGTGATTATCCGACTCCAACCTTACAGATGAGGAGGATGGGACACAGAGAGGTTAAATGAATTATCCCAGGTCCTACAGCCTATTATGGGAAGGGCTGGGAGAACTTTGTTCCTTGAAACAGTTTAACTCCTCATGGAGCCAAGAGAGCTAGAAGCTAATCCTGATTCTAAATAACTCAAAATTACTGATTAAATGATGATCACATGAAATAAACACATAGAAGGATTATTATAAGCATCATTGCTATAGGACCACCTTGCCAATGAAAACCACAATAATCACACACACACACACACACACACAAACCCAAACTCCCTAACATTTCCTTGAGATGGTATGAGTCACGTGTTTGACATGATAACAAGAACATCTGTAGATTGAAAGCTCAATGATCTTGTAGTCAGGCAGTTTGGATTAACATCTCAAATCTACCTTGTGCAGCCATTTCATTTTTCTGAGACTCAGTGACCCTACCATCTATAAAATGGGGTTAACATCTACCATGCAGAGCACTGTCTTATAATGTATGTGAGCAGTTCCTGACTCACAGCAGGCAATGAATAGTAGCTGAATCTGAATTTCAGAGAATGCTTTTCTCTTAAAAAGTTAATGAAAGGAAAAGCATGAAATTCCAGATATATCCAATTATAATCCTTCAAAATCTTTACCCATAATATTTAGGACTCACAAGAATGACTGCAAAAAGAAGGACCTCAAGACTTGACTGGAACCAGTATCATTATGGAAGAATTTAAAATACCACCAGTAAAGGAACCTTGCTTTTCAAACTTGATGAAGTCCTTCTCTTTACTGGAGAAAGATGACTAAGTATGGGAGAGTAAAACAGGCATTTCACTGGGTTGAGTAGGCCAAAAATTGTTTACAACTTTTTCTTACAGAATGGGCAAAAAGTACAAAAGAAAAGGGGAGGACACCATTATTCTTCATTCTGCATTTACATGGTATCACATAGGATGTCTGACCTTCTTGCCTAAACACCCAGGAATAGTACAACTAACAAGTATTTCTTTGAGTGTACAATAAGTAACTGATAAATAAGAATTAAAAGACAACCTAGCTTTTTTTGTTTTTGTTTTTTTTAAATATACCTTGGGGCACCTGGGTGGCTCAGTGGGTTAAAGCCTCTGCCTTCAGCTCAGGTCATGATCTGAGGGTCCTGGGATTCAGCCCCGCATCGGGCTCCCTGCTCAAGTGGGGAGACTGCTCAAGCGTGGAGCCTGCTCCCCCCCTCTGTCTGCTTGCCTCTCTGCCTACTTGTGATCTCTGTCAAATAAATAAATAAAATCTTTAAAAAATAAAAATAAAGATACCTCAAAACAAGTTTTCCGGTTGTTTCGTCTCCTTCCTCTCTGCTAGGTCCCTATTTCACCAAATGCCCCTTTTAATGCGCCAGTCTGATCGAACTCTCCACGAATTCCTTCCCACTGCCTACAAATGTCTCCAAGCTACCTCATCGTCAGTAGTCATGTTCAAATCTCCTCTCTGTTTGATACTCCCCAGCCCCTCCTTCCTCTGTTTACGTCAAATGTCATAAAAGAGTAGCCTACCCCAGCTGTCCCGACCTCCACATGTTCTATTCATTATTCAAATTGAAGGGTGGCTTCCAACGTCAGTGTTCCACTGAAAGTGCCCTCTCTAAGGTCACCACTGGCCTAAGGACCACGTAAGATATCTATTCTCAGCCACCTTTGACCTGTTCTTGCTGCAACATTAAGGGCTACTTGCAGTTCACTTACTGTTTTTAAAAAACCTCCCTTCCCTTAACCTCTAACGTACAGTTGTCTCCTGGTTTTGTTTTTTTTTTTCCCATTTTCTGATTTATTTTTCAGCCTTTTTTTTTTTTTTTTTTGCCCACTCCATCTTGCCTGCCTTCTCCAAAAGCCTTGCACAGCACAGGGGCCTCTAGGTAGAAGCAAGAGCCATCCTAGAGGATCTATGGAAAGTCAGGTTCAAATTATAGTCCCCAACAAAGAGGTCCTAAAATCCAAGAAGAAGCCAGCAGACAGGACTCAGTCTCTCCTCCTTAGGCAGGGAAGAATTTGGGGGAGAGGGGCATCATTCACCGTTTGCCCTATGGCACCCTAAAGGCAGAGCATGGATTCTCAGACACTAATTATTTCCCAGGATTCTGTCCTTTATCATCTTCCCTGGCCTTTATGTTTCCTCTTTAAGGGTTTAGCTACTCCTGGGTTTTGCCTATAACCTTGACTACCCCAAATTATATCTCCAGCAAAAAATTCTTGCCTATTTTCCAGACTCTAATTTTTTTTTAAAATTTTCTCTGTACCGCCTCCCAATTGTCTCCACATACTATCCCTCCCTCAAAGGGCTCTAAGGCATGAATTTTCCATTTTCATATCCGAATTCCCTTCAACACATACTGTGGCATTCCCATATCTTTATAATTCACCACCAATAAAAATAATATGTAGGAAATGAAGAATATCCTTCCGTATGGCCACCTTGCAAAATTTTCACTGCAGTGGTCCAAATAAATGCATGCTTTTCATGATCCATGGATATCCTAAATTTATACTCAGTACTACAAAATTATGTTTTAAAAAATGTTTTTAAAAAAGGGATACCTGGGGCGCCTGGGTGGCTCAGTGGGTTAAAGCCACTGCCTTCGGCTCAGGTCATGATCCCAGGATCCTGGGATCGAGCCCCGCATCGGGCTCTCTGCTTGGCAGGGAGCCTGCTTCCCTTCCTCTCTCTCTCTGCCTGCCTCTCTGCCTGCTTGTGATCTCTGTCAAATAAATAAATAAAAATCTTTAAAAAAAATAAAAAAATAGGGCGCCTGGGTGGCTCAGTGGGTTAAGCCACTGCCTTCGGCTCAGGTCATGATCCCAGGGTCCTGGGATCGAGTCCCGCATCGGGCTCTCTGCTTAGCAGGGAGCCTGCTTCTCCCCTCCCCTCTCTGCCTGACTCTCTGCCTACTTGTGTAATCTCTGTCTGTCAAATAAATAAATTAAAAAAAAAAAAAAAAAAAAGGGATACCTTCTCCTCAGGGTGTGACCTCAGCTCAAATACTGCAAAGAACATCTAAAATCCCTACCTTATCAGAAACCTCATTTCGGGGGCGCCTGGGTGGCTCAGTGGGTTAAAGCCTCTGCTTTCGGCTCAGGTCATGATCCCAGGGTCCTGGGATCGAGCCCCGTATCGGGCTCTCTGCTCAGCAGGGAGCCTGCTTTCCCCCCCCCCCTGCCTCTCTGCCTACTTGTGATCTCTGTCTCTCAAATAAATAAATAAAATCTTTAAAAAAAAAAAAAAAAGAAACCTCATTTCGAAGGAGGTGAGAGGCTGGCAGGGGGAGCTGTCATGCTCTACCACTTGTTGCAATTGCAGATCCAACAGGAAGAGAATGAGCTCAGCAGATACTGTGATACTCTGCCTTCAGGAAGAAGAAGGGCTTTCCTTCTCCCCTAGCAAAACTCCAGTCAATGAGAGACTGTCACAACTCTGCCAGTGAGAAGCCACTATATTTTGAACTTCCCAGTTTACTCCAATGGGCTTTTTGTTTGTAACAGTCTTCCCAACCCTCCCCCCTTTACTTTCTTTTTTTTTTTTTTTTAAGATTTTATTTATTTATCAGACAGATAGATTCCAAGTAGGCAGAGAGGCAGGCAGAGAGAGAGGGGGAAGCAGGCTCCACACTGAGCAGAGAGCCTGATGCGGGGCTTGATCCCAAGACCCTGAGATCATGACCCGAGCCAAAGGCAGCGGCCTAACCCACTGAGCCACCCAGGCGCCCCCCCCCCTTACTTTCTAAAAGAATGTTCTTCTCTTTTGTTCTGCACAGTTGCCTATGGTTTTGCTGTAGCTTGCTTGTCCCAAATTGCAATTCTCTGCTACTCTTGAACAAAATCTATTCTGCCGGTTTAAAAAAAAATCCTCTCCTTATATTTGTTTAAAACAGATAATCCATGTTCTATTTAGTTTCCCTAAAACTAAAGGGAACTTTGCAGTCTTCTATTAAAAACAATGTAAAAATTCTGCACCAAAAGCAAGTTTTAACCAAGAAGTTTGGTGAAGCTTTAAACAAGAGGTAAGATTGAAAGTATGAATGCACATTTTTTTTTAAAAAAGATTTTATTTATTTATTTGACAGACAGAGATCACAAGTAGGCAGAAAGGCAGGCAGAGAGAGAGGAGGAAGCAGGCTCCCCACTGAGCAGAGAGCCCGATGCGGGGCTCGATCCCAGTTCCCTAGGACCATGACCTGAGCTGAAGGCAGAGGCTTTAACCCACTGAGCCACCCAGGCACCCCTGAATGCACCATTTTGGAGAGAATTCTATTCTGGCACTTGTATGTGGAAGTGAGCCGATCTCCACAGGCATTTATACAGTTAAATAAACACACTACAGAAACAAATGAATCAAAAAGGACAGGGTTTGATTTTTTTTTTAACACGCATCAGATATTTCTACCTATAGGAAATGGTAAATTTATTTTAGATCATAAAAATTGACCACACAATCCATATTTTTAAAAATAGTTTAGTTCTGTAAGAGAAAAATATTATTCTGAGGAATGGGCTTATCAATAAATGAAAGTTGAAAAGAAAGTTGAAAAACTAACTGCTTGTCTGAAATGGTTTATTATTCCTTAGGAGAAGAGGGAAGCTACTTTTGTTGGGTTCTTTGTAAGATTCATCAAATACAATCAATTGCTGGAAGCCTAAACCATCATTTAAAATACCACAGAGGGAAATACAGAGCAGGAAAAAAAAAACTTACATCTCTTGATTACCGCTCTAATGGATGACAAGGGTCCTTGGCTAGAAAAAGAAAGAAAGAAAACATTATTGTATTCATTAATCCTTTTGAAGAAGAAACTTTCATAATGCCAGGTCATTTCTGGGACTCAATATGGCGCCAAGCAACAAGTTTGATATATTAGTTACTGGCTTATCCTCCTTACAAAACATAAATTTTTTAAAAAAAGTTTTTAAAATTGCCTTGGATATAACATGTTTTATGGGAAATGAGAAGGCTGGTGAAGTATATGTGTAGTACAAATAAAAATCTGCCTTAAAATTGCTTTCACAGCTACCTACACACTGCATCTTCCAGTGATGCTTTGGACAGCACTTGAAGTCAGGCAGCAATTACACAGTAATCAGAAGAATTCCGACCCCCTATTTGTCTCTGGTGTTTGACATGGGCATTCCTGTCTTCTCACAACAGATCAAAATAGATCATTTTTATAGTTAATTTGACCTAAGAACGAACAGCATTTCTTCCTAAGATCAGAACTTAGAACATCACCACCTAAAAATGAAAGTCTTCTGGTTGCTTTGAGTTTTATTCACTGGCTGGTTGGTCCTGGGTGTCCCTGACGGTGTGACCTTGGGTTAAGTCACACAAATCCTTCCGAGCCTCCATTCACTCACTGTCAAGCTATTAGCTGCAAAGGTTTATAACCACTAGTTGGTAGGGCTATTGTTTTTGTTTTCTTTTTGAAAATTTTATTTATTTGACAGAGAGAGACACAGCAAGAGAGGGGACACAAGCAGGGGGAGTGGGAGAGGGAGAAGCAGGCTTCCTGCTGAGCAGGGAGCCCAGCGAGGCTCCATCCCAGTACCCTGGGATCATGACCTGAGCTGAAGGCAGCTAGCTACCTAAAGGCTGAGCCACCCAGGCACCCCAGGCTGTTTGTTTTAAATTTTATTCAAACCAGCTGGCCTGTTTTTGGAATCATATAGAAAAAATACACAAACCTAAAACATTAATGATATGATTTTTTTAGGAAAAAAAATTGCTTTGTTTATAAAATTCTTCACTTTTTTCCCTGAATGCTCTTAAAATTTATACTTATTTTTGATCTTATTAAACTCACGCTTGTGGTAATCTGTATAAATCATCTTGCTGTTTCTTAGGTAGATACGATAAAACTTGGGGAAGATGCAGTAACAGATCAGTTCATTTTATGGGAGGGACACTTTAAAAATTATTGTTCTTCCTGACCAAACAAAACAACATTACAGGAGGTCATTACAAGGTCATGAAACTAGGACCATAATATAAAAAACATGTGTTTTCAGCAATACTGATTTTGTTATCTTAGATTTTTAAAAAATTCACATATAATTAAATTGTAGTATCAGGTGTACAATACACTGATACCACAATTCCATACATTACTCACTGCCCATCACAGCAAGTGCACTTTTCCTTTTTTTTTTTAATTTTTTTTTTAAGATTTTATTTATTTATTAGAGAGAGAGAGAGAGAGAGAGAGCGAGCACAGGCAGACAGAGAGGTAGGCAGAGGCAGAAGCAGACTCCCTGCCGAGCAAGGAGCCCGATGTGGGACTCAATCCCAGAACGCTGGGATGGATCATGACCTGAGCCGAAGGCAGCCGCTTAACCAACTGAGCCACCCAGGCGTCCCGCAAGTGCACTTTTCATCCCCTTCACCTATTCCAACCATCTTCTCACCCACTTCCCTTCTGGCAGCCACTAGTTTGTTCTCTGTACTTAAGAATCTCCTTTTTTGTTTTTTTCTTATTCGTTTCTTAAGTTCCACATATGAGTGAAATCATACAGTATTTATCATTCTCTGACTTATTTCACTTAGCATAATACTCTCTAGATCCATCCATGTTGGTTGGATAAGCAATGCTCATTTTTGTTTTAAGTTTTATTTTTTTAGTAATCTCTACTACTCAACATGGGGCTCAAACTCACAACTCTGAGATCAAGAGTTGCATGCTCTTCTGACTGAGCCAGCAATGTTATTATTGTTTTCATTTTATTTATTTTGGAGAGAGAGGGAGAGACAGCACGTGTGGGAAGGGCTGAGGGAGGGAGAAAGAAAATATCAAGCAACTCCACGCTGATCACGGAGCCTGATGCAGGGCTTGATCACAGGACCCTGAGATCATGACCTGAGCCAAAGCCAAGAGTCTAATGCTTAACCGACTACACTACCCAGGTGTACCCGGCAATGCTCATTTTTGAGAACAGTTTTTGGGGCACCTGGGGGTCTCAGTCAGTTAAGTGTCTGCCTTCAGCTCAGGTCATGATCCCATGGTCCTGGGATCGAGCTCTGCATTAGGCTCCCTGCTCAAGGAGGAGTCTACTTCTCCCTCTACTCCTCCTCCATGTGCTCTTTCTCTCAAATAAGTAAATAAAATCTAAAATAAAATAAAATAAAAATAAACAGTTCTTGAAGGCTTCCTGTAAACAACTACTTGAAAAAATTAGCATAAGGTCAGGCAGAAGAATAACAGTAATAAAATGAAAATAGGCTGACTGAGGTTGAGGGGGAAACTTCTGGGTGCAAAAGTGGAAAGACTATGCATGTTAATATTGTGTCTGCTGATTCAAGTTTAGTAATTAATAGACTCAAACTCAGTACTTACCAAGCAGGGCCAAAAAAGCCACAATTTCATGCATATGTCCAGGCCAACATATGGAATGTTACTGAATGTCTATTATATCCTTGCTCATTACAAATGATCTGGTGGGATGTTATTATTTAAATAATAATATTGTAAGTATTACTATAAATATTACCATGTTACCAAAAAAGCCACTGTTACCTTTGTGAAGGAGGAAGGTAAACTGACTGGGGTAGAATATGGGAGTGTCTGGGTCGAAATATTCCCCTCCCAAAAAAGATATGCTGAAATCCTAACCCCAGTACCTCAGAATGTGACCTTTTTTTTGGAAACAGGGTCATTTCAGATATAATTAGTTAAGATGATGTCATACTGGAATAGGATGGTGTCCTGATCCAATATGACTGCTGTCCTTAGAAAAAAACCATAGGAGAGACACAGAGGAAAGGCACCAAGTGACAATAAGGCAGAGACTGGAGTGATGCACCTGTAAGCTGAGGAATGCCAAAGACTGTCCACAAACCACCAGAAGCGAGCAAGAGCCAACGAAGGATTCCCCTACAGATTTCAGAGGGAGCGTGGCCCTGAGGACACCTTGCTTTCAAACTTGTAGCCTCCAGAGCTGTGAGGCAATAAATTTCTGTTGTTCTAAGTCACCTACTTTGTGGCACATTGACAGGGCACCCTAGGAAACACATATGTGGGGTCTTCTGGGCGCCAAGTAGATGTGGTAATTCAATGAGCTGTTCACTTTGTAAATATATGTTGCACTTCAATAGAAAGCTGGGTGGTGGGATAGAAGGGTGGTAGAACCTTGGCACAAAACAGAATTCTGACTGAGGTCAGCCCAGGTTCTACAATTCTCAAGATTTACAGCATCATGTTTAGGCTAGCTCTATAAACCAGCCAGCCAACCAACCAGCCAACCAACCAGCCAGCCAACCAGCCAACCAGCCAGCCAGCCAGCCAGCCAGCCAGCCAGCCAACCAGCCAATCAACCAACCAACCAACCAACCAACCAGCCAACCAGCCAGCCAGCCAGCCAACCAACCAACCAACCAGCCAGCCAGCCAGCCAGCCACCCAGCCAACCAACCAACCAACCAGCCAGCCAGCCAGCCAGCCAGCCAGCCAACCAATCAACCAGCCAACCAGCCAACCAACCAACCAGCCAACCAGCCAACCAACCAGCCAG
>ML099230.1:4067-16181 GCA_003697995.1 Taxidea taxus jeffersonii
AACAAATCTGTAGTATTATGAGGTGTAGAGATGGGAGGAGTATAAATCGTGATTCAGTAATGCCTTCTTTTGAATTACTTTAAACTGATATGGGAAAACTTCTTCACTGCTCCCGCTGTCTGCATACAAAAAGGATAGCAATAAAATACAGTGACTGCAGCAGTCTGCTACCTGACTTCATTGTCTCATCTGCCTTGTTTGAATCCCATGAAAAGTAGATGTTGATGTAAAATTTGTATCTTGCATTGTCTGGCTGCATCTGCCACCACAGTCTTTGAATTGCTGGGCAGATGCCACACTGTTGTGGAAAGAATAGAGGACTGACCTTGGGTTAAGATGGAATTCCTTTATTGTGCAGACACTGCAGTAGCCAGGGCGCTTTCAATGCCTGGCGTCAGTTCTGCTGGCCCTGGTCATAGGGCCTTTATTGTTCGTGTTCAATTGTATTCCTTGCTCACTGTTGCTTATTGAGATGGAAGAATAGAATTTGAGGAAGAGTGTTCCAGATGTTTCTGATCTATTTTAGAATTATAGGCATTTTATAACCATACTGTTTGGTGAAAGCTTGAATTTTTCTTCGTTATAGGAGTTAAAGAGGGATGCACTGCCTCCACGGAGCCTTCTTCAACAATTGAACTCCCAGATTATTTGATGTAAGTTCAGACGTCTGCCAATGGGAGAGAACTGTTTAATTTTAGAAAGTTTGCAAATTCTTTTCCCATAATTTGCAAATCAAGAAAAGAAGTTCCAGAAATAGAGCCCTGGAGCTACCCCTGCGTTTGAAAGGCTGCCGTTAAGCCTGCTCATCCCAAATCCACCCCTGTCTGCCTGAACAGGTTGTGCCTCCCCCTGCTCTGAGCTCTGCTCCATGGCCTTTAAGTATAGAGAAGCCTGCCCTTTGTTCCGAGGCCAGTCCAGGCATTTGATTATGGAAGATTTCAAAGATCTGACTCTTCAAAGCTGACAGTCTGTCACTGCACATTCACTTGTTTCCCCCAAAGAGAGTTTATTACTGATAAAGAACTTAAACCACCACAGTTAATACAAAGTAGAGATAGACTGATTTTCATTTAAATAAAGCTCCGCCATGGAATTAATTTTAAGAGGAGGGAATAGTAAAATTTGATCATTTCACTTTAGTACCAGTTATAATGTTTTTCTTGTTATGGCAATAAGTTGCTAAATGCTGAGCTGGGGACATTTTTGTAACTGGTTATCAGAGAAATTATAACTTGTACACATAATTCTAGCTTTTTTATAGACCCAGAGACTTCTATAAGAAGAAATAATTAAGTTGCAAGAGCCTGGAAAAATGGAGAGCAGAAGAGCAAACAGACATGACTGCAGGATAGCTCTGAAAATGAACAAATGGGCAAAATAATTTGAATGTAGATTGGAAAATGAACTCTGAGCTCTATGAACATTTTTTCCTCTTTTAGTAGCATGGTGGACAAAGTTAAACTTGCTGTTTAGCCCTCCGTGTACCACGAAATGTTCATCTCTAAAGTGGAGAACATTTACTTTTGCTTAACAGTAGTGTAAAAGCTATACTTAATGGGGAATGATACAGCATGAAACCATAATGCTCATTATCATCTCTGAACTGAAAAGATGCCAAGAAACCATGCTGAATCCTCTCTCATCTGAGATGATGGTATAGTTTTAGAATTCTGAGAGGGATTTTTGCAAAGCAACTACCACTGAACTGGCCCAGGAAGGGCTGGCTGGGGGGACAGCGCCTGCAGGGCTCCACTGATGAGGGAGTTCTCCTCTCCTCTTGCAAACCCACTTCTCAAAAGTCTTGTGAAAGTTGCCCCCTCAAATGACAACTGCAGCACTGTGCCCTTGTTCTCTTGTGATGGATTTTGAATTCCCCTTTTTTTGTAATAATGACACAGACTAGTTATATGTGACAAAATCATGTGGGGAGACTAAAAAATAATTGTAACCCTTTCCTCATGGATTCAGGATGTTGCTGTGTTTTGTCGACTTAAACTTGTTTTTAACTCCCTAATCTAAGGATGGCTGGTACATCTTCCTCAGCACGTTTTCGTATGTTTGTCGTGTTTCTGGCTTTTAAAAATCATGAAAGTACGTAACCTCTGTGATTATTTGTTTAACTTACTTTATTCCAAGACTATCTGGTGTAAATATAGCAAATTTTCTTAAAATGGTGAGAAAGCATGAATTTTCAAAAAACAGAACTTAAACTTCGGTTGTTTCATAAGAAAACCAAAAAGATATACAATAAAAGCTTAGTGATCAGTCTCTGAAAAATTCATACTTAAATCACAGTATTCCTAATTTCTGTATAATAAGAATACCTGTTACTTGTGGTTGTGAAATAGCCAAGCCCTTTAAAATTTTACTCCATCCCTGCAGTAAGAACCAACTAGAGAACCATAACAGTTTTTTGGTTGTCTTTTTTTTTTTTTTAATAGTGAAATGCTTTTTGTTAGAATGCCAGTATAACCAAATAATCTTCTATAATAGCAACACAACTGTTGGCCAGTTTGGTATTTTTCCCTAAGGAAATTATTAAATAAAATACTGAGGGGGTAGCCTCACTTGTGATTTTGAGAAAGCAGGATATTTTATACTATAAATTAAGCCTGAGTTTCATGAGCAGTTTAGCCATTTTGCTTACATACACTTATCCCCAGGACCCCCTTTTCCCGCCCTGGGCTTCCTCTGGTGTGCAGTCAGGACAGCCCTGTCTAGGAGAGGACTGCTTCTCTGCTTGCTGGCCCCGTTCCTTTTACAGCAAAGACACCAGCAGGATGCCCTAAATCAGCATACTACTGCTGTCTCAGTTACACTTAGAAAAATAAACTTCCACAGTGTCTAACTCAGCATGAATAAAAATATTAATGAGGACATTAAGGTTGCACAGTTGCATCACTTTTCTCACATTTCCAACTAGACATTTTGCCCTCTCATTTTGAATAAAACTGGTAAGATTATCAGAATCCATTTTTTTTTAAAGATTTTATTTATTTATTAGTTAGAGAGAGAGAGAGAGAGAGAACAAGCACAGGCAGACAGAGAGGCAGGCAGAGGGAGAAGCAGGCTCCCTGCCAAGCAAGGAGCCCGATGTGGGGCTCGATCCCAGGACGCCGGGATCATGACCTGAGCCGAAGGCAGCCGCTTAACCAACTGAGCCACCCAGGAGTCCCTATCAGAATCCATTTTTGTAGAGGACTGAACTCCAGGGTTCCCCACCACCACCCGCAGTCAAGAATATATGCGAATGCCTGAGGCATGCTGAGGCACCCGCTACCTGCCTGAAATTGCTTTGAAATCTCAATTTTTATCTCAAAAAGACAAGGGAATTTTGCATCCCACAACAGAAACAGAGGACAGAGACCCAGGCCAGACCCTGGTGTGGTCCCACTTACCAGAGCCACAAATAATACTAACTTTCTTTTAATATTAATATGCTGTTTTAATTTGCTTACCACTGAATAAACTGACACTCTGGGAAAATGGCCTTCACTTATCAGTTTCCTTAAGTTATTCACAACCTGAGGTAAAACGGATTTATGGCCTTTTAATTAAGAAAGTAAATTAGAATGATAGTATACACTGATGTTCAGTTACACAGACTATGATATTTTAGTGTTGAAAAGAACTAGAAATATGCCCCTTTTTTTGCCTTTTTTTTTCCCTTGGTCTCTCATTTCAAAAAAAGACAATTACTCTTTTGTATTTTATACATTTGCCTAGTCAAACGTGGGAGGAAAGAAGTAGAGGGAACAAGCCAGAGGCACCTTGCTGGCAGCAGGTGTAAACAGCCAAAGACAGACCTCCTCTCATAAAGCAGCACATCTCCAGAGAGCTCTGACTTCAGCATTGAGTGGCTGTGTAACACTCTCCTGGTTTCATGTTACCCATCGAGGCCTTCTGTTTCCATGTGACCCGTGACAGATGGGTTGGCCTCTGCCACTAGTGTGGTAGTGAATTATTTTGGATAAAGAAAGATTTGGAAAGCTGACTCTGTGTTAAGTGTTGTTTTCTAGTCACACTTCAATTCCATTGCCACCATGTGTTTTTCACATTTACTTTCCTTCGATGGAGGTCTTAAGCTCTCCTGTGGAATAATTTCACCTGGAAGTCATCTGAAGGAGTGACATGGGAGCAAACAGTGGCAAGGCAGCATTCAGTCTTGGGATATGTGCTTGGATATGGTTTCTACGTTTTTGGTTTAAATATCAGGCTTATGCATCATGTTGATTCTATAGTCTCTCTCCATTTATCTTATTTCTTTTTTCTTATTAGAAAATATATTGCTATTGTCTCCTATGAGCAACGCCAAAATTACAAGGATGACTTCAATGCTGAATATGATGAGTACAGGGCCTTGCATGCTAGGATGGAGACTGTAGCTAGAAGATTTATCAAACTAGATGCACAACGAAAGCGGCTTTCTCCAGGCTCAAAAGAGTATCAGGTAAACATGTTTGCTTCTAGATAGGCTGACTTCCATATTTTACCCTCTTTGTTCTCTGCCTGGCTCATTCCCAAGCAATCTGATGGCCTTCAGAGCAGGTCTTCTGGCAAACCAGCCTCTCTTCAGCTTTTGGTCTTCATTTAAAATTAGCTAGGAAAATAAATATTTGAACTAGTTCTCAAACATAAACAGTGAACTGTTTTCCTGTCAGTGGGAAAAATAACTTTATATGGCAAAGTATGTATAAAATATGTAATATATGCTTTATCTTTAACATACTAAAGGAGTATCAAGGAAAAAAAGCAAACACAACTAAATAGGAAAAAAAGTTGGACTGGGGATTCACTGAAATATTTGATTGAACTGCCCACTCAGATATAGCTGCTAGTTCTGGTGCTGTTCCCCAAAATTGCTATTTCAAGTACATTAAAAAAGAAAAAACCTCAATCTGGCATAGAGTAGGGAAGATACAGACATAAAATACAAACGGGGGTTTAATACTCCAGAGATTTGGGGTTTAAGTGAAAAGTCTGGTATTTCCAGCTCTTCCAAAGACTGACAGTTAATACATACTAATCTCTTTTCACTTCCCGACTTTAAGTAGTAGTATTACCACAGCTGACAAACCAGTAGAAGACAGCCAGACCCGTGTATTGGTTGTTCTCATAGTTAACAAGCAAAATGTTTGACTGTTTAATGTTTTAAATGTCCCCGGGCGCCTGGGTGGCTCAGTTGGTTAAGCAACTGCCTTCAGCTCAGGTCGTGATCCTGGAGTCTCGGGATCGAGTCCCGCATCGGGCTCCTAGCTCCTCGGGGAGTCTGCTTCTCCCCCTGAACTCCTCACTCATGCTCTTTCTCACTATCTCTCTCTCAAATAAATAAATAAAATATTTTTTTTAAAAAATGAAGGTTTCCCTCTTTGTGTGGGCCATATAACTTGTCACAATTCACAACCATAGATGGTACCTTCATTCTGGCCTACTACTGTTGTTCTGACAGGAATCTGCATAAGAGAACAAATGGGTTTCCCCCAGTGGGGAAAATAGCCTGAGAGCATCCGTGCTCACAGGCACAGAAAAGATTCCGGTCTCTTTCTCAGATCTGAAAGACTCAGGTGTCTTTCATTAGTGGGCCTTAATCTTTTTTTTTTTTTTTAAGATTTTTATTTATTAATTTGACAGAGATCACAAGTAGGCAGAGAGGCAGGCAGAGAGAGAGGCAGAGAGAGAGGAGGAAGCAGGCTCCCCGCCGAGCAGAGCCCGATGTGGGGCTGGATCCCAGGACCCTGGGATCATGACCTGAGCCGAAGGCAGAGGCTTTAACCCACTGAGCCACCTAGGCGCTCCGGGCCTTAATCTTTAAACCGGCTGCCTAGAGTTATAGAAGATTTTGCCAGAGGAATTAGTGTCTGAGGGTGCTCTTGATATGGTGGTTTGGGGTTTATTTTTTTAGATATAGTTATTTACTGTTGTACCATGATTATATTTAAACTAAAATGTAATTCCAAGAACTGCTTAGTGGTTAGGAGGAGGCTCTGGAGCTAGACTGCCTGGCCTTGATTCCCAGCTGTACCATTTAATATTTGTGTGACTTAGGCAAGTTACCTTACTTTCTTCAAAATCCCTCTCCATAAATAAGGTGATTATAGAGTTGTGCAGAGTAAGTGTAAGCATTTGGAAACCGCTTAAATCCATAGTATATAAGGTTACATATTAGCCATTTTCTCCAGCCACCTAATATCCCTCCCTAGAGGCAATCAGTAGTACTGGTTTCCAGTGTATTCTTTCAGAGGTCTGTGTATGTGTTTGTAAGATGTATATACACAAGCAGATTCACATATGTGCCATATGTAATTGAATTTAAGATGTCATCAATCACAGTATCTACCATGGTCTTCTGGCCCAGTAAGTTAAACTGATACATTATTTATATGATCTCATTAAAATGAGAAGAAATAGGGTACCTAAGTGGCCCAGTGGGTTAAGCCTCTGCCTTCAGCTCAGGTCATGATCTCAGGGTCCTGGGATCGAGCCCCACATCAGGCTCTCTGCTCAGAGGGGAGTCTGCCTCACCCCTTCCCCCCTGCCTGCCCCACTGCCTACTTGTGATCTCTCTCTCTCAAATACATAAATAAAATCTTTAAAATAAAATGAGAAGAAATGTGCATCTTAGAAGTAATGAAATTCTTAGACTATATCATTCTATTTCCCCTTTTTTTTTTAATTTAATTTTTTTTTTAAGATTTTATTTATTTTTTTAGAGAGAGAGCGAGCGAGCGAGCTCAGGCAGGCAGAGTGGTAGGCAGAGACAGGGAGAAGCAGGCTCCCTGCCGAGCAAGGAGCCTGATGTGGGACTCAATCCCAGGACGCTGGGATCATGACCTTAGCCGAAGGCAGCCGCTTAACCAACTGAGCCACCCAGGCGTCCCTCTATTTCCCCTTTTAAACAACTAATATCAAATTGTATAAATCATTCTGCACTTTTCTTTATTCATTAAACAATATAATGGACCTTAGAGAACTTTATATAAATGCATGAAGCACTTCCCCTTTTTAATGGCCTCTTAGGATCCCTTTGTATGCATTAATGGGCACTGAAATTTTGTGTGCTGTCTTTTGCTTTACACATGCTACCGCAGCAAGTAACCTTGTACACATAGCATTTCACTCAGGCACAAGCAAATCTGGAAGAGGAGTATAGAAGGGCTGAGTCTGTTCTGCGCTTGCTGTTTTGATAGCAGTTGCCAAATTGCCTTCTTTAAAATTGTACCAGTTTACATTCCCATCATCAGTACTTCCAACACCCTTACTGAGTGGGTCTTAGCTGTTTATATTGCCAAAAAGAAAAAGAAAAGTCGTTCCCTTCTGATTTTAATTTTTAATTTTGTAGAATGTTCACGAAGAAGTCTTACAAGAATATCAGAAGATCAAGCAGGTAGGAATCATCACTGTGGGTTTTTTGACCCGTAGTTGGGAAGTATTACACATTCTGCAACCTAATTCCTCCCTGTTTTTTTCCTCTGCAGTCCAGTCCCAATTATCATGAAGAAAAATATAGATGCGAGTATCTTCATAACAAGCTGGCTCACATCAAAAGACTAATAGGTGAATTTGACCAACAGCAAGCAGAGTCATGGCACTAAATCTCTGCTTGGACCAGAAGATGTGAATAAACTTAAGCTTATTTATTTAAAATTCCAAATGAGTTGCTCTAAGATTCTAAAAAAATGAAACTTTGCTTGTTGAAAGTTTCAGTATTAGTAAACTTGAGTTAATTTACCCCCCCCCCCGCCATTTTACTTTGCTTCCCTGCATTTTCGAAGCTGCTTTTTTCTGGTCCTTCTCCCCACCCCAACCCTACCCCCAAGACTTATGTTTGTCAATAGAAATAATGTTTTTTTAGACATTGGGGATCCAGTGTCTATACTTCAAATCAGTTTTTTTTTTCTTAAAAACTTACATTTGCCATTAGAAATGATTTTTTTTTAGATATTGGGAATCCAGTGTCCATACTTCAAAGTTATGTGTGTTTAAAAAAAAAAAACAGTAATGTGCAAGGTGAAATGCTTTTGGATAAACATAAGCCTATTTTCTGACCTTTCTTAATCCAAACTCTTTGCCTTAAATGGTAGAATATTTAGAAATTTGCACAAAATACAAAAAAAATTTAAACATTGTTTTGGAGGGTTAAGAAATAGAAAGGCATATGTGTATGTGTACAAATAAGCACACACATATGTGCATACAGGCTGACTTGATCTAGACAGTGAATCTGCCCTGCAAGTTAACCCCCCATTGCAATGGTTGCCTTAAGGTGTTTGCTAGTTGTGTACATAGTGTGGTTAATCATTAGCTACACTGCTTCCCACTTGGTTAGAGCAATGGGAAGCATACTGTGGCCTACCAGCGTCTGAAAGCGTGTGCTCGACCGGTATGTGTGCAGAGGTGGTGTGGATGTGAGCGTGCATGGAGGACAAAAGCTGCTACTCTCAGTAGGCCAAACGCTCAGGTTAAACAACTGACGAGTGTTACTGTAGGGGTTGTTGTTTTTTTGGTTTTGTTTTTTTCCTGTCAAATTGCTACTTCTATTGTGGAAGACAAAAGCATTTCCATTTCAACAGTTTGTCAGCTTTATTAATGTTGGGCAAAATCAATATGTTATGAAAATGAAACAGATCTATAGTTTTGGGGAAAATTATAAAATTAAACATGTAGGTAACCTATTTATATACTGCTATAAAGTATTTTTTGAAGAGAGATATGCAAAGAAGCTATTACCTACATGAAATGTATATTTAAAGATTTTTTTTTTCATCCTGGGAGCCAGGAATATAAAAAAAGAGCAGATATATTTAACCATAACATACTGTGATTCATCAAACAGCACAAACTTTCATTTCATGGAGTTTATCTGTTGACGTTGATTTAAACTATCATTTGTTTTATCATGTGGGAACATAAGTTATGTGGTCAAAAATATAAGGATTTTGAACTAATGTTGATTCAACTTGTGTTGTCTTACCGTATTGTCTTTTCAAAGTGCTGCCAGTTGAAAAGGGAAGCATTATGTTTACAAATCTGTTTTGAAATGTTTGCCAAAATTTTGGTAGTATCTTTAATAAAGATGTTTGTCTCCAGCATCCAAAAAATAAATAAATAAAAAATAACTTTGTTGTGTATCAATGTAAACCAGAAAATGTTGGTATCTGAAAACCAGAAAGAGCATATAAATCAACTTTCCTCTTGGCAGTTCTTCTAAAACACTAACTGGAAAGAGTAGATAATATCGAAGAGTATACAAAAGTAAAAAGACTATATACAGAGACTGGTACAAAACCCTGTGCACTAGAACTCTATAACATTATTACAGAAATTAGATTCTGTGTAGCATGGACCTCTTAAGGAATTGGTTTCTTTTAGCATTGAGATCCCTGGTGCTCTCCTTTTACCTCAGAATTGGAACAATCATTACTAAATGTTCACTGATTAAAACTTTGAGTTGTAAAAAGATAGGAAAGGAAACTTAATTGGGGATAACTTTGTTTCTTGTATTATGGTGGAGTTTCCTAAGGGATTTGTTTGTAGGTAATGACCTCACTGGTATCATTTCTTAGACAGCTTGGCCTTTTAATCAATGATTTCTGCTGCTATTTGCTCTAAAGAGTGTTTCTCAAAAGCAAGGTGCTTGGACCACTTGCCTCACCCAAATTAGAATCTCTGGGTATAGCACCCAGGTAGCCATGCTTCAGTAAATAGCCTCCAGGGACTTTTGCAAGGGAAGGTGTGAGAACCATTGGCTTAGATATGGCGTTAAACCTTTGGGTCTCTAAATCTCAAAGTCTTGAACTGAAGTTGAACTATTTGCTTTTTTTAAGCCCATCCCTGTCAGCAGGCCCAAATCAGTCTGTTCCCTACATGATCTGAGGCACCTCTCAACTGTTTTACTGCCAGCCCTTATCTCAGAACTTGTTTATGAACAAGGCTTCCAGTTGGTTCTTAGCCCTTGGAGCTCCCACCCACATACATCAGCACATATTCTGGTTTACAAATTGGGTAATAATGGAAACTGGAGATACATTATAAAAATTCAGCATTGCACATCCATAGACTTGACCACCTATCTATAAAAGCCTTAATTTTAATGTTTATTGTATACATTGGGCAGATCCTTGGCAAAATGTGTATCTATCAGTTGCAAATTTGAGTTCTAAATTTCTGAATCTGCTATTACCTGAGGCTGCATCTCTTTTGAAGATGGGCATGAGCCTATTAAAATATTTAAAATCGTCCTTTATCTCCTACTGCAAGATTTTTACATTCTCTCAAATAACTGCTGCAGGAATGAGTGGCCACTTAGTACCAGTTACTCTGGTAGAAGAATGTATTTAGTTGTTTTGAGAGACACAGTAAGTATAAAACACATTATCAAGATGAGACAATGAGCTGTGTTACTTTTTTGTCACATTTCATCTAAAATAATTTGAAGGACTTCTGAAAATTTTTACCAACAGCAGATTAGCTCTAGATTAAATTAGCATCTGACTTAATACAAACCAAAAGGAACATTGACTAGATATGCTTTTTTTTTTTTTTTTAAGTAGGATTTCCGTTTCCTATCTTGTCATTTATTTCCCTTGGAATATTTGAGAGGGGGTAATAACTTCCAGCTTTGAGTAGCAATGGAGGTTCAGTACTTGCTCTCATAAAAGTAATTGGTATGATCAGTTTATCTCATTGCTCCACACACACTGATCAGAAAAAAATTCAGTATTAATTTCCTTTCATCTCTGATTGATCTTTTAAACTTTATAGTTTTCTTGTCCCTTAAAGTATTTCACCTTATTATGTAAAATAAATACATACTTGCATGTTGAAGCGAGATGCTGAAATGAGGGTTAGACACGAGTGGTCCATCAGTTCTGACACTCTCCTTGGTTGCCTTATCCCTTCCATTAGTGCAGTCTTTGCTTCTGGAACTTGGCTGAAACTCCTCGGCCAGTTCATGGTGTTTCTGGCAGTGTGAGTGTTGAGTCATGTACGCTTGGTATCCACCCTTACTACTTTTGAAGTTCCTACGGTTTATTACTTGCCTAAGTGTTACTAAATCCTTTTCTTATGTATACTGGATGAGGGGATTATAGCCAGCATTTTGAGGAAACTTTTGTGAAAGGGTACAATTGATTCTACTAAATGAAGGCAACAGAAGATGTTACCAATGTTCTTTGTAATCTGAAACTAAACAAGTCTGTGAGGCTCATTTTAAAATATTTTGAAGTGTTAAAAATATATATATGTGTGTGTATGTATATACACACACATATATATAATCTACACACTGTTTCTTAGTTGTTCCACCCAAACCATGTTAGGACTCTCAAAGGTAAAATGTCACAGGGACTTTTCAGTTGTAACTAAGCTTGGCAGCTGTGGTGGTCCCTTTTGTTCTACACCATTTTCAGTTCAATAAAAATGTTAACTTTGCAATTCTGGCAATTGTTTTTCCTTTGTCTCATTTCAAGGCTCTTAAATTTCTCTAAAGAAAAAAATCCACAACAAAATGCTCTCTGATGCCCTAATGGAAGTGATCCTCCTGGGACAGAGATACTTCTTATTGGTGACTCCAGGAAGTAGGTGCTGGGTATTTGCTCCAGGATCCTGCCTGTTTTCTAAGTGTATGGCATGCCCTCCAGAGGCAACATCCACTTGGAGAACAATAATCACAGTTACCATGTAAGGGTTTCCCGTGGCTTACACACTTTGTGCATTGTCTTACACACTGTCCCATTACTCCTCACTACAGCCCTGTTACACCATTTTATAGGTGAGTGAACTGAGGCTTAGAGAAGTTAAGAGACTTGTCCATGACACAGCTGGTAAACAGCAGAAGCTGGGAAGCCTGACCCCACGTCTGTGTCCCTTACCACTTCTCCATACTGCCCCTCATAATGCTGGCACCTTAGCGTGAGCGTCACACAGTGACCATTCCAGCAACACCACACAAGCCAGACAGACTCTAGATTCAAAGGAGACTAGAATGTGAGGGGTGGGATAATATCTAGTAGATTATTTTCGATGAGTTGATTTTGTCAGAAATGATGGATAAATGTGAAGAGAGGACAAAATACTTTTTGAGAAAAAATATGTTTCCTTTGTTTTCAAATGTGT
>ML099233.1:0-14282 GCA_003697995.1 Taxidea taxus jeffersonii
CACACACACACACACACACACACACACACACATCCTGTAAATCATTCCCAGAGACCACAATGGGAAGAAAGTGGAAATTAAAACAAAAGATCTTACCATTCTCCTCCAAAAATCAAGGAAATTAAATTAAATTAGATAGAATGAAAGAATTAAATAAAAAACTATGAATCACACACCTGATAAAAAGTAGAATTTAATGAAAGTCAGTCAGTTTCTATAAAGCTCAGTAAAATAGAGAAGGAAAAACAAACTTTTGAAATTATGATCTTTCAAAAAAAAGAAAGTGGAAAGAAATCAATTTGACCAAAACAAACAAAAAAAGTCACAAAGAAGCCTACTTTAGGGGGGCAAAGAGGGCAAATAACTATAGATACAGAGGATTATTTGAATAGGAAATAAAAGGAAGATAAAAGAAGGAAGAAAATTTTAAAAAATAATTATATTCATAAGTATACATAATCTTACAAAAGATAGAAGAAGAAAGAAAACTATCCAGAGCATTACATAGGTTGCTTGGGTTAGGTCGCTAAAATCTAACTCACTTATAAACATAAATTCAAAGTTACTAAACTGAATGTCAACAAATTAACCTAGCTGTATTCTTTCTGTTCTGTCTTGAACACATCAAGACAAAATAGGGGATTCAGAATAACTGAATCTACCTATCACAATCTATCTACTACTACTTACCAGCTGTGTGACCCTGGGCAAGTCAAATGACCATTGTGTGTCCCAGTTTCTCCACAAGTAAAATGGTTGTTTGAGAAATGAATGAGATAATTTAAAGCACCTGGAACACTAATAACATAAAGAACTTAACGAATGTTAGTCTTTTTATTGCTGTTTGTTATTAGCATTTCATCAAGAGCTGAATGAGAAAAATATGCGATATTCTTACCAGCGAGAAACTCTCAGCAAATTACATGGAACAGTAATATCTACTAGAAAACTAAAAGAAATACCACATATTATGGCTAAATACTAGAAATGATCTCTTTTCATTCAGGAACTAGATAAGGATTCTGTTACTTGTTCATTACTGAATTGGTTATGCTAAGCAACCCACTAAAACAAGGGAAAAAAAGTCACAAATTGAAACAAAAAATAACTGCCTTTATGCCACGATAACATGCCATCTCCATAGGGGTTAACTTTAAATTTATAGATATATGAAAATAAATAAAATAAAATAAAAGATGTATGAAGAGATTTCAGCAAGGGAGATGGGTTCAGAATCAAATTACATAAATTAATAGTTTTCATATACATTCACTGATTAGAAAACTTAAACAGAATTTATTCATCATTACCCCCTCCCCCCAAATAAAGAAAATCACAAGGAATAAATTCATCAGGAAGTATGCAATGAGTTTATAAGACAAAACTAAGATACTTTTTTTAAAGATTTTATTTATTTATTTGACAGACAGAGATCACATGTAGGCAGAGAGGCAGGCAGAGAGAGAGAGAGGGAAGCAGGCTTCCTGCTGAGCAGAGAGCCTGATGCGGGGCTCGATCCCAGAACCCTGAGATCATGACCCGAGCAGAAGGCAGAGGCTTAACCCATTGAACCACCCAGGCACCCCAAAACCAAGATACTTTTAATAGAGCTTAACAAACTGATTATAATAGTCATATGGAAGAGAAAAAAACGAAACAAAACAATGCATGGAAACCTCTATCTAATGTAACATAGTATAAAGGGTGACCAATTTTAAAAACGATGTTATATAGGTACAAAAATAGCTAAAATAGATTATAGGAACAGGAATTTGAAAAAGCCTATGTGTGCATGAGAACTGAGATTTTGACAAAGACGGTATTTCAAATCCTAATGAAAATAATTTAGCATTGAATAACTAGTATAAAGACAATTGTCTATCTTTTTTGTGAAAAAAATTAAAATAGGATTATACTTCACCATTGAAACACACACATACACACACAAAACCTGACGTGTTAAAGAACTAAGTTTTGTATGTAAACACAAAAACTTAACACCAAAAAAAAAGTTGAAGAATTGACCTCTTTCCTTCCTAGATAAGAACAATCCTTGGATGTGGCCTGCTAGTGCTCAGCCTCCATGACTCTGAAAATTCTTTTTGTGTTCTGGTCCAAGATAGTGACAAAGAAGCCTCCTGAATTTACCACCATGGAAACACCAAATCTGCAACTATGCACAGAGCAGTTCACTCTGATAGAAACTAGTGGGTGACTCCTACACATTGGACAAGCAAGAAAATACCTATACTTAGAGTCTTAGCCCACTCTCAACTATGGGAGCCACTAAGAACAAAGAAGGGGACTTGAACGATCCCTTAGTAAGTCTAGTTTGTATGTTAAACAGATACTGCCATATACTGCTGGAAGGAGTATAAAATGTTACATCCATTTCAGAGAGCAGTTTGGCAATTTAAATTAAAATTAAAATATTTCATATTCTATGGCATCAACTCCTTTTCACTGTATTTTCATGAGAGAAACAAACCCACAAATGAACAGGAAGCATGTACAATAATTCTGACTGCAGGACTATTTTTAATGGCAAAGATTAGATATCATCTAAATGTTAATGAACATGGAAAATTAAATAATTACATTCTACAGCAGACTGTGTTAGCCGCCCATCCATCAGCCAACCCTTTCTTCTTCCTTATAACCAGAACAGCTTTATTTGCAGTGATATGTGAAGTCTGAATGATAGATCATTATGAATCTAAGCTGTTGTAACCATCCAGTTCCCCTTTGCTGGACACTCATGTTCTCACCCTCTCTTGCTGCTGATACAGAAGTGACCCAGGGCTGGTAAGATGTAGTGGGATGTATGCTGAGGGTACGGGGCTTCCTGATTAAAGGAAGCTATTTTGCCCTAGCTCTCTGACTCTTACTTTTTTTTTTTCTTAGATTCAAGAATTTTCTGTAATTTCCAGAAAAAGCTAGAATATATTATAATTGTAGCCATTAGAGAACCATAAGAACAGTGGCTTTCTGTAAAAATTTCTAAAGTAGTTCAACACACCACACCCAGGGGCCCAGGAAATGTTTAGCAATGTCTTGCTACATCTAAGACAAAGGTAGTGAATATAATAATATTTGGATAATGAAGATTAAAAACCTTAGCTTATATATGGACTTCCACTGAATCACCAGTCCACCTTTCTTATGTAAAGCTGAAAAATTTAACTGTCAAGTTTTTGAAGTAAGCCTCTTTAAAAGAAATAATAATTTTTAAGGCTAAGATGTACCAAAGACTCTGAATAGGATTTACTTCTATTTAACATATTACATATCACTTCCTCAAAGTACTAAGACTCCTAATGGAGCCAAAATAAAAGTCGTTTTCAGGGATGGGTACAATGCAGAAAATTCAGAAGGTAAAGCATGTCTAAATTTATGAACAACATGACTGATGCTGGAACAGAATAGAGAGCCCAGAAATGGACCCTCAAGTCGATCGTCATGCAATCTTCAACAAAGCAGGAAAGAATGTCCAATGGAAAAAAGACAGTCTCTTCAACAAATGGTATTGGGAAAATTGGACAGCCACATGCAGAAGAATGAAACTGGACCATTTCCTTACACCACACACAAAAATAGACTCAAAATGGATGAAAGATCTCAATGTGAGACAGGAATCCATCAAAATCCTTGAGGAGAACACAGGCAGCAATCTCTCTGACCTCAGCCAAGCAATTCCTTATTAGACATGTCTCCAAAGGCAAGGAAAACAAAGGCAAAAATGAACTATTGGGACTTCATCAAGATGAAAAGCTTTTGCACAGCAAGGGAGCAGTCAACAAAACCAAAAGACAACCAACAGAATGGGAGAAGGTATCTGCAAAGGACATATCAGGTAAAGGGCTAGAATCCAAAATCTATAAAGAATTTCTCAAACTCAACACCCAAAGAACAAAAACCCAATCAAGAAATGGGCAGAAGACATGAACAGACATTTCTGCAAAGAAGACTCTTACTCTAATAAATGCAGTATGAACGGATGCCTAGGCAGAAGTAGACAAAAAGCACGAGGAAAAAGGCTATATGTAAGGATGGTTAAGAAAGAAAGATAAAAAGAACATGGGTGCCTGGAGAATATTGCTGAACTATCATTCCATTCCTAGAAATACCTACCTTCAGTTTTTCTTATAAGTGAAATAGCAGATGTCTACATTGTCAGAGCCACAGGTAGAGAAGTTCTGGTCACCTTCAGTCAGAGGTCTCCATTAAACATACTATGGAATACTATGCAGTACTTTTAAAAGGAATCATATAGATCTGTATTTATTTATATATTGTTAAAAGCAAGTGATAAAATTATATGTATATATACACATATGCATATTTATGTATATATTTTGAAAACACTTATGAGTGTGTGTATATCTATATAATCTGTATCAACATAAATGCTTAGAAAAAGGTCTTGAAAGCATACACACCAAAGTGATAACTGACACTGGTGGTGTCTGGGGAGATGGACTAAGGTGGAGATGAAGGTACATGTGAGGATCTAGTGGTTGTAATTCATACACAACTAAAAATAAATAAATAAAAAGTTAAATGAAATAAAGTACTTGAAAATAAAAATAGTAAAGAGGTGAAATATGCATTTTATCGATCTCAAACTCCCATCAAAGTGCAGCAAACGGTCATCGACTTGAAATGTCATGGATGCAAAGTGTTTCTGGTTTCCATATTTAAAGCATATGGGGAGGGTTCGCTATATATGGTATATTCATATGTCTTCAACTGTCCTATGAAAAGTAGATTTATTTGTGGTAAACAAACAAAGATATTGGGAAACTGTCAGGTTTCCTAACTATTTCCTAACCAAGCATGTCCTAACCATTTAGAGATATACGTGAAACAGATGCTTCCACACACAAAAGGATTTCTTTCTCTACAGATGTTGCCATGGAAGATCTTACGTGGTCCTCTTGTGCGGCAAGTACATCATGAAAGAGAAGTACAGCTTTGCTTTAATCTGTAAAAACTCTCCCACAAATGGCAACCCACAATATTTTCCAGGATCTGCCACCATAAGATAGCAGATGGTGATAGTACAAATTGCAGAAAATTGTTAAGACATCATATGTTGAATACATTACAATGTTTATTCAGAAGATTAATAATGGAGCGATACAGACATTAGTAGATAGACAAGGCAAAAATACATGTTCGAAATAAGACTAAAATGAGGTAAGAGAGCCAACCAGCATGACAGATCAGCAAAACCAGGCATGGCTTTGTGAAAACTTTTGCTTTACAAAGAATGTAGGCTCTTTCTCAGACTTGGTACCTCAACATGGAAGGCTGGATATTTATGCAGCATTCATGGTACACCTGTTATGGGCCAGAGACTGTACTGGGCACTTGAAATTCAAAAAGAAAAAGGCACACTCTTCTCTCTTATGGAATTACCATCTAGTTGTTGCAACTAAATAACACAGGTGTATGATGAATAGAATATTACCACATAAGCAAGGTCGAGAAAGTGGCCTGGATTGGCACTAATTAACTCTGTCAGGGAAAGGAGGAAATAAAGTAAGAGGTGCTATATAGGCTTGGGTGAATGTGTAGGGAACAACCAGGGGTGTGTGGAAAATTGAAAGAAACCAGGCTTTCCTGATGCATGAGCAAGAGGGAGTTATAGGGACCTATGACCTATAGTCATAGAGCTATGTATGGTTGGAGCCAAGCTTGAAGGGCTGGTAATGCTAATGACAAGTGCCCACCCTGGGTCCTCAGACACTGGGAAGCAACTTGGGTGACACAGTGGGACTCGGATTTTGGAAACGTTCTCTGGCCTGGGTGGAGTCGAAGGATGGAAGAGGGGCAAGGTGAAGTTGGGAGAGCCCAGCCAAGAAGCTTCTGCCGTAGTCAAAGTAAGCAACAGATTAAGACCTGAGTTCACACACCTATTAGGTCTCAAAAACATTTGGTGAATACAGTCATCTGAAGGATATTTCTACCACATGCATTTCAAAATAAGGAAAGGAGAAAAGAAGAGAGAGCAGGAAGGAGAAAAAAGGTTAAAAAAAAAAAGAAAAGAGCCTGTCTGTGGCATAGCAATGCCAATGTCAACAAAGGGTTAAATTTAGGATTGCCAAAACCCCACTTTTTCTTAGTACACACCATCTTTTTTTCCTGGTTTCCATATGTTCTTTGCATGGTTCTTTTCCTTAATGACTCTCCTAGAAATATCTCCTTTCTCCTTTTTTAGCAGCCTAATGTCTTTTTCTTTTTTTTAAAGATTTTATTTATTTATTTGACACACAGAGATCACAAGTAGGCAGAAGCAGGCAGAGAGAGAGAGGAAGGGAAGCAGGCTCCCTGCTGAGCAGAGAGCCCGATGTGGGGCTTGATCCCAGGACCCTGAGATCATGACCTGAGCCAAAGGCAGAGGCTTTAACCCACTGAGCCACCCAGGTGCCCCAGCAGCCTGGTTTCTATATAAGTGAGCCACTTCAGATTCTCCTTTTTCCATCAGTTCTTCCCAAATTCACAATGTCCTGTCTCTTCCAAAATCAAAATTAGTCATTCTTGAGTATATGACGTATTTTATTTTTCTTAGCTATTTATTATTATTATTTCTTAGCTGTTGCCTTCCTAATTAATGGCATGCTTCCTAGAGGTCAGGGAGTTATAATTTGTAAGCATTTCAGTACCTAGCAAAGCATTGAGCCCAAAGAAACATCAAATTTAAGAGCCATAATGGACCTAAAATCACCTTAGAAACATCTCTTGTGCCATAAATGAAAAAACACTTACTCAGAAAGATTGAGAGTTACTTACTTACTGTTAGAGAAAGAACTAGGATTAAAACCTTGGAGTTGGGGTGCCTGGGTGGCTCAGTGGGTCAGGCCTCTGCCTTCAGCTCAGGTCATGATCCCAGGGTCCTGGGATCGAGCCCTGCATCGGCCTCTCTGCTCAGCGGGGAGCCTGTTTCCCTTCCTCTCTCTGCCTGCCTCTCTGTCTACTTGTAATCTCTGCCAAATAAATAAATAAAAATCTTTAAAAAAAAAAAAACACAAAACCTTGGAGTTGAGGGGCGCCTGGGTGGCTCAGTGGGTTAATGCCTCTGCCTTCGGCTCAGGTCATGATCCCAGGGTCCTGGGTTCGAGCCCTGCATCGGCCTCTCTGCTCAGCGGGGAGCCTGCTTCCTCCTCTCTCTCTGCCTGCCTCTCTGCCTACTTGTGATTTCTGTCTGTCAAATAAATAAATAAATAATCTTAAAAAAAAAAATCCCAAAAAACCTTGGAGTTGATTTGATCAAGCATACTACCTACTAGGGCATTGTCCTATTATTTCTATATGAAAGGACGACAGGAAATCATCTGGATTTTCAAGCCAGATTACCCTTCTAATAAGCCATTCTTTGATTGGAAAGGTAAGCAGGTGAAATCTTCAGGAGAAGACTGCTGGTCCATGGAGCAAGCCTGACTCCCCGGGTCATGCTGAGATCCATAGAGAAGATTGGTAACGTAAGATGTAAGGGATACCATACCTGAAAGCTCCATCTCTTTCCTAAAGGCTAAGAGAAGACATGCGCTAGATGTACCCAATAAAGGAACGGATTCTGAACATCCTATAAAAGTGGTCACGCCCCAGCTCATGGAAAGTTCCAAATTAAAGAAAACAAAGAGGGCACTGTGAATCCTAAAACACTCAAAGGATATACTCTCTCTCTCTTGAAAGCAACAGTTAAACTAATTGCAAAGAACTTCGGGTCTTGCACTCAAATTAAATATTCATAGAACTCCATTTACGTGCTGCATTTAGAAGTTAAGAGACTTTAAAAACCCTTCTGCATTCCCAGTAGTCAGCTAATCCATTAGAAATGTGATACCCACTCTGACCCAGAGTAACAGAGTGCCAGCCCAGGCGGCCAGCTGAGCTTGGAAGCTTTCTCAAGAGCTGCAGGCAGGGGCTTGAGGATGCTAAGTCATTCTGGCAGGAAATCTCTGGCCCTTCTCACCAGTGAGGTTTATCACCAAGCAGTTAAGTAAAAGAGATATGCTAAGGGGAGTAATGTGCAGAGGGGAGGGCAGTGTTTCATGGTGAAAAAGACATTATTTTCTTATTTGGTAATGACAACTGATTCATATGTGGCCTGGGGGAATAAAAAAGATCTAGTGTTCAAGGAATTTAAATATTTCTTTAAGCTGAACTTGCTTATAAATGTGTTTACACAAAGATGGCCGGCTGCTGTATGGACAGGTGGCTTCTTTCTCATATTATCCACTATGCATTTTGTTGCACTGGGCATCGGTGAAGTGCCGGACTGGGGGCCACGTTCAGCCTGCCATCTGTTTTTGTAAATAAAGGTTTATTGGAACACACCATGTCTGTTTGTTTTCAGATGACTGAGTACACTGTGGCGTAGCCGCAGCAGAGATGGTACGGCCCACACAGCCAAAAAGATTCCCCGTTTGACCCTTTACAGACAAATTGCTGACCCCTGCTTTAGAAAGATACCAGTGTTATAAACGAAGTTAAATTTTTTACTTGAATTAAGCTACGCATGACTTCACTGTACTTGAATATATTAATTAAACACACACACATACATATATATTATTAAGGAGGTGAAATGGAGAATTCAAAATGTAAAGAAAAGTCAGAACTCAGCAATGTGAAATGTTTTACAGTCCGCTTCATCTGAAAAGGCAGAAATGGAGGAAAGTTTTTAAGCATTACAATGCAACCATCAGGGAGTAATAGTGTTTTTGATCCTGTCTCCTTGAATTTCCTGCCATTTGTCAGCATTTTCTGAACCTACTGGTAGAAATCGTATTTTACTCTCATGATTCCTCCCACCCACAGGGGGTGGGGAAGAACAATTCTTGGTGACAAAAGAAACTGCTTGGGTGAAATCTGTTCTAGACCAGATGGGCTGGAAAGCTTGATGGAAACAATCCTTCATAACCTCTCACTATCCTCTGAATGCTTTCTTATTTACTCAGAGTAAGCTTTCCATGGCACATAAGAAATGCATATGTTGCTTCATTTATTATTTACCTGACATGTTGTTAGCAACTAGAATTGGAAACCAGCTTAGAATATGATTTCTTAAGAAAAGACCAGGCAAGAGGACCAGCAGACTCAGGCCAGCATGGAGACTAGGTACATAATTCTTATTGGAGTTTTTCTAACTCCTATTCTTTTGGAGATAAGATCAGGTAGAAATTTAAAAATAAATAAATAAATAAACAAATAAATAGGAACACTGAGGCTCTCTGCATATATGGATATTTTCTTGCATGCCAGAATGAAGATGAATGGGCAAGCCAACCACATCCTCTTTAAGCACAGGAAAAAAAAATTGTTCAAGAGAATAAAAGGGTATTTGTTCTTTGCAATTCTAGAAAACTGCCTTCTTAGGTAATCTGAGAAGAGCCACTCTGGTCACCTCTTGGGCAGTGAGGGTGTGACGATTTTTTTTTTTTTTAAGATTTTATTTATTTATTTGACAGAGAGAGAGAGATCACAAGTAGGCAGAGAGAGGGGAGAAGCAGGCTCCCTGAGATCATGACCTGAGCCGAAGGGAGAGGCTTAACCCACTGAGCCACCCAGGCGCCCCGAGGGTATGACTTTTTATAAACAGTAAATTTATTTAACATGACCCTACTTTCTTTAATCATAAACAGATACCATGCATTCCACTGATCTTAGAATCACACATCACATTTCTAAGCCTGATGCAATTTGGCCTTTGCTGAGTTCCTACTATACATGAGGACGTGTTGGTCCCAAAAGTGAATAAGACAACCACCCTGCCCTTGATAAGTTAAGAGAAGAGTTTCCAATACCTAGAATATATAGTCAACAGATCATTTCAATATATCAAACATAATTTTCTCAGATCGTTTCAAAATCATATATTAAGAACTAGGGGATGGTTTATAAATTCTAATCCTGTCTTTAATAATTTCCTCCCTAACTAGGAAGCAGGTACACAAACTATATGAATTAAAAGTATGCATCAAGGGGTGCCTGGGTGGCTCAGTGGGTTAAAGCCTCTGCCTTGGACTCAGATCATGATCCCAGGGTCATGGGATCGAGCCCCACATCAGCCTCTCTGCTCAGCAGTGAGCCTGCTTCCCTTCTTCTCTCTCTGCCTGCCTCTCTGCCTACTTGTGATTTCTGTCTGTCAAATAAATAAATAATTTTTTTAAAAGTATGCATCAAAATAATGCTTTTTTGTCATTCTTTGTTCTCCGAACCTTAGCAAGACCAAAAGCTCTAAATGCAAAGAGAAATAAATATTCACTGGTGCCTCCCAAACTCAGCTTTCAAGAAAAGATGACTCTTCGTTGACTTTTTATACCAGAGAGGAATGGATCAAAAGCCCCTAAAGGACAGGGATTATGACTTGAGCATCCTTATATTTCTCACAGCATCTTACACAACATCAAGTCGACTAAAAGAGATGCCCAAGGTCTCAGAATGAATGAATGACAAAATGTGGGTCTGCTTCTCAAGACCTGTGACTTTTCACTATATCATCCTTAGGGCCAGTCCTGAGAATTTAGAAGATGAATCAAATTCCAAATGATGGGTGCCATGTGTCCACACATCACATAGCTCATACCTGTAGACCAAGTAAGCTTGGTTATGCCCAGCTTCCCTTGCAAAAAGAAGAAACTGTTTCCATGTTGCTGCCACCAAAGACTGCAAAGAACCAAGAGCTTCTCACCACCCATCAGTCCAATGTCTGGCTTCATCAAGGGCAGTGAACTCTAGTGTCTTGCAAATTTTTCCATTAAAGCTTCATGTTCTCTTTTCCTTTTTTATTCTGTTTTAATAGGTTCCACTGTAAAAAGGTTGTCCTGTAAGACATATTTGTAAATCCTTTCAATGCCTTAAAGGATACTTTTATTCTCTCCCTCCCCTTCTTCCTCTTTGTCTTTATCTTGTGTGTGCACAAGCACGCATTTGGGCTTGCCCAGTGTAGTTATTTGTGAATAGTTCCATTCTCTTAGTGTATTGACCTGAATACAGGAGGTAAAGTTGAAAGGGGGAAATAACTTGCAGAGGAAAAGAGTAAAATGTCCAAATAGGAACAAAGCTAATTTCAATACTATATATGTTATTATTAATATAAGAGGAATTTGATAAACTTTTAAAAATCTCACTGAAGGAGTGCCTTGCAAGCAATTTGGGCATATACACAGGATTTCTCCAAGTTCAGGTATTCACAACATTAACTTTATAACTTGTTCCTTCTAGTCCACATTTAAAAAAAATTTTTTTTTAATTATCTGAATCCCTTTCAGTAAAAATAAAGATGCGGGCCCAAGACTCTCGGGTGAAAAGTTCAGTGTTAAAAATATCTTATTTGTCACTGCTCTTTGTGTGCTTAGAGACCCATTTTCCTTAGTCTGACCAAGAATTAGCTTTATGAAAAAAGTGAACTCTATTTACGTTTATTTTCACCCAAATAAATATTCACTTAGAAAAATACATATTTAAACAAAGAATTCAGACACCTCTCAAAAACACTTTCAACATTTCATACCATTGGTCTTATCCCTCTAAAATTCTAGAAGATATTTTCCTATAATTGAATTACTATATTTGAAGTGATGGCACCTAAGTTGTCCTTATTTCAAGCTCTATCTCAGGACTAGCAGAAACTGTGACCTTATACACAAGTTGGGTTTTATGAGAATGAAAAAGGTCTCTACCCAATATGATTTTATTTTTAAAAGAATGTAGTAACAACATGAGCAGGAAGCTCATAACTAAAAAGTCATCTTTGGAGTTTATTTCCAGATGAATCCGTCAGGTGCTCTAAGAGGATTTAAGGCCCAGCTCATAAAGCCTGTAAAAATAAAAATGCAGCCAGGTAGCAACCTAAGAGAGGGGCCCACAGCAGAACTGCCAGCCAGTAGTTATCAACTGGGGGTGGCTTTGCCTTCAAGAGCACATTTGGCAATGCCTAAAGACATTTGTGACTGTCACTCCTGGAAGGGAGAAATACTGCTGGCATCTAGTAGACTGAATCAAACACCCTGCTGGGCCCAGGACAGCCCTCCACAACAAAGGACTGTCCATCCTAAAATGTCAACAGCACAGAGGTTGAGAAACCCGGTGCTAGTTCCATGAGCCATAATCTTTTGAGAGTTGCCATACCCTATTATTTCAAAATACACTTCTTGCCGTGTGGCATGCATTCATCTTATAAATGGAAACAAACAAAAATTAACTTTCTTTTTACTATTTCTGCAACACCCCTCAATATAACTGGAGTTCCCATTGGGTGTTGCGTAACTAAGACCGTGGATTAATAATCCTGACTCAGAGCTGACCCAGTTAAATGGAGACGTGTTGGCACTTCTCAAAAAATGTGGAGGGATAGTATTTTATTTCTCCTTCCACTGCCAGTTCCTCAAAAGCCTTAAAAAAGCTCAAGTTTAGAATATACAAGATCATAATCACTTAAAATAAGAAATAGTATAATTTTTCATCACTAAGGAGAGAAAGAGTATTTTATAAAGGTAAAAAAAAATTCTTTAACTTTGATCTTATCTTCTCAGGGAATTTTCCACATCTGAAAGTCTGGGGGTTAAATAACATATTAGGTCAATAAAGTGCTACTTCTTCTTATACTTTATAAGGTATAGCACAGCAGACAGCAAATGGCCAGCAAACATATTTCCAATGTCTTCTATCTCTTACAGGACTGCTAGAGCCCTTAATATGTTAATAGGTCCTATGAATCTCCAGTGGTACACTATACCCCATAGGGTTTCCTAAACTACTTCCACTATAAAACCTTTTCTTTAGTTGCATTTTGTGTAATTAGAATTCCAAATAGCATGTTTGAAAAGTGCCAGAATGGTCAACCTGGCCTAGTCCCAATGAAATCTCCCTCTGTATCAACTAAAAGCAGTGTTCTTAACTGGCTTACCTGTGCAGAGCCACCTTGTCTCTCATTTCACTGGACCAAGTCAAGCCCTTGGAAATGCAGTTCATCAGATTCTTCTAATGCATAGGGTTTGGATTTTTTTTTCTCACTCTTTAAGAGCCAACAGGCCACATTCTAGAGAACACAAAACACCCTTGGCATCGCTGAACTGGTGGATTTTCCTATTTTCTCTCTTGCTTAAAGAAATATTTCCAGGGATGCCTGGATGGCTCAGTTGGTTAAGCGGCTGCCTTCAGCTCAGGTCATGATCCCAGCGTCCTGGGATCGAGTCCCACATCGGGCTCCTTGCTCGGCAGGGAGCCTGCTTCTCCCTCTGCCTCTGCCTGCCTCTCTGTCTGCCTGTGCTCGCTCTCTCTCTCTCTCTAACTAATAAATAAATAAAATCTTTAAAAAAATTTTTAAAAAACCCTTAAAAAAAAAAGAGAAATATTTCCAGTGTATTGCTCAATATATACTTAAAGGAGTGAAGCCACAGAAAGCATGTACATGTTTTCATGGTTTCAAAACAGCATTGTTCTTCCAAAGTCAAAAAGACCAGGGAAGTTTATGTAAATATCTAAACACATAGAGAAGTACACATTCAGGGGCAATGATACAGATTAGTAGTGTTCAAAAAAGATTAATTCTAAGAAAGGGATTTTTTATTAACTAGGATAGATTTTATATCCCATATTAGACTGAATAAATCATGAATATTTTTTTCTAAATGGGCTGTCCTTCACTTACAGGACAGTAACACTTATCCACAAACAAGGATATATACCACGAGGCACATTTTTAGTCATAGGGAAAGATTTATTTTGATTCACCCATGTTCTCTTCCCTAGATCTTATTAAGAGTAAGCATTTGCAAGGCCACTGTTCACGCTTTGATATTAGGTCTATAGCTATTGAAGCAGTTGGTTCACGGTAAATTTGAACCAATAACCTCATTTTATTTAACATAAGATTCTGATTGGCTGAGTGAATCAGCCACTAAAAGAATATAACCTCATTATACTGGACACACACACACACACATATACTTAGATATATATTTATACATATACCCCTATTTTTAAATAGCATAGGTGTTCATATTCTAATATGGCCACAAAATTAAAACTTGCCTACAAATCTGAGACAGTACCAAAGGAAAAAGAGGGGTGCAATAGAATTATATTCAATATATTTTTTCGTTCTTGAAAATAGAGAAGTACTGAGATGGGGCAAAATAGATGATCCCTTTTTTCAAAGAGCTTACTTGTATTTATTTTTTCCTCTTTACCAATTATAAAACTGCATCTATTTAAGACAGTTTCTTTCTTTCTTTCTTTCTTTCTTTCTTTCTTTCTTTCTTTCTTTCTTT
>RCUC01118699.1:0-21813 GCA_003697995.1 Taxidea taxus jeffersonii
TGATGGAATATAGCATTGTCCACAACATGTATTCATTATTGACCTAGGATGGCTCTTAGTGTTAAACCAGAGACAATGGCCTTCCTTCTATCTATAGACTACATTTGACTCTTGGATTAATTCTACTAACCCAGGGATGCCAAGCTCAATGGTATTCAGGTTGCTGTGGCTACCTGCTAAAGAGTTGGTCTGTGACCATCCGGCCATTGCAGTTATATACCCTAGCACAGTACCTCCAAATTTCAAAAGGCAATAAAATCAGAGGGTCGGTATATTAAACAACTTCATATGTCTTTTTCTAGCATAACCATCTTGAAATCTACTGAGTCTGTGTGTTCTTTTCCTATCCTCCATTATTTTCCTTTTGCTCTCCCAACCTCACCACCCAGAACTCTTTCTGTTCTATTTCTCCTCTCCCTAGCATCTAAGTATCTTTTCTATTTCTTTTCATTCACTTCCCCTCCACCCCAGTTTTCACTGAGAAACTTCTGTGTAAGTTTAAGGTGTACAGTAAGATAGTTTGATGTACATATATTGTGAAATGGTTACAATAGGTTCAGTTAATATCTGCCACCTCATAGATACAATAAACAGAAAAAAGAATAATTCTCTTTGTGATGAGCTCTTAGAATCTACTCTTAACAACTTTCCTAGATATCATACAGCAGTGTTAACTAAAGTCATATAATGTGCATTATATCCCTAGTATTTATTTGTCTTATAACTGGGAGTTTATACTTCTCGACCACCTTCCTCTGCAATAGTACTTATTATTTTAGAACCAAAAGAATGAAAGATAATTTGTTTCATCCCTAGAAAAAGAGCAAAGTATACATTTTAATGTATTTCTTCCCCTTAATTGCTAAAGTTATGAGAAAATAAGCATTTGAAGTAGAAAAGAATCTTATATTTGCCCTATATATTGTCAAAATCTTCACATTATTTCAAAAAATATTTGACCCAAAATATTTTATGCTTATGAGTGTTTGACCATTCAAAATATGGTCAAATTTTATAAGGTTTCTAAAATAATGCACACAATAAAAGATGTTAAAATTGGTATGATACCATATATGTATTAGTTTTCTAATGCTGCATAATAAATCACAATGGATTTTCAAAAATTGACAACCTTTAATACTCCCGGTTCTGTAAGTCAGCAATTTAGACAAAGCAAGCAAGGACCATTTATCTCTCCTCCATGATATGTAGGCCTCAGCTGGCTGATATGAAGGTTGGGGCTGTAATCATCTAAGGGGTTATTTGCTCAAATATCTGGTGACTTTTACTAACTGAGGGTCTGTTTTTCTCCATGCAGGCCTCTCTAAGACGTTACTCCTTGTGGTGCCTCTGAGCTTTCTCAGATGGTCTCCCCATGGTGCCTGAGGGGGAGGGTGAACATCCTAAGAGGGAGCCAGGAAGAACAATATCACCATTTATGACCTGACTCCTGAAGGTACAAGGCATCCATTTCATTCTTCCTGATTTGTGGAAGCAGCCCCAAGTCCTACCAAAGTTCGACGAGAGGGGAGACAACTTCTTTTTGGATTGGAAGTGGCAAGTTTCTGGAGGGGCATATGGGACCAGACATACTGTCGTGCCATTTTGGGAAAGGATAATCTGTCACAGGAATGTTTTGTGTTCTCCATTTCCATATGAACTGTACACTGCAATATGCTAACAGTGGTTTCTTCTGTATGTGGGATTTATTCTTGAGTTAACTTTTCTTTGTATTTTACTATATCTTTCAAATATTCAATTCAGAAATAATGAGCATGCATTACCTTTGTAATAAAAAAGAAAAAAAAAAAGAGAGACCCTTCTATGTATTTTTTAAATGACAAGAAAATAAGAGCAAGAAAACAAAGCTCAGGATCAAGATAGCAATCTTTGTAACAGTTGCATTTTGCCCTCTCATTGCCTCCTCATCTTGCCTTTATCTGGTACAGTTGCTAGAGTTGGCTTAGGTTCCTTTGTAACTTCTGGCCTGAATGTTTCCAAAGCATCCAAAGTTCTATTTCATACTTTACCACCTCTGCGTCCATCCTCAGGGAGGAGACAGAAAGAAGACTAGTAGAGATCCCGGAATAAAGCACAGAGTACAAGTCATCCCTTGATACTTTCTACCAAAGAATCTCTGAAAAAAATCTGTAAACACTGCTGAGAATAAATATAAGCAAAACGATTTTTCAAAGATAAATGTGTAAGCTACATCCCTATTATTCTTAGTTATTTAATGTCACTTTCAGGTTGAGGTTTGGGGTTTGAGGGGAAATTTTTATGGCCCCTGAAAGTGGTGATCACTCCCCTGACATATAATAAATTCCAGCAAAGCAAAATATCTCCCAATTTCTTTCTAGCCTGAAAATGATAATCTGATAATATGAATGATTCCAACTGTTAAGGGTGTATTTTTTACTCCTATTTAGAAAGAATTTCTGCATACATATATAACTGTGTTTTCCAAAGCTCTCCTGTAAGGTTAGCTATGCGGGGTGATGTTCTCTGTCTTCAGGAGGAAAAATTAACTTCAAAGATTTTCCCACATTACAAGGAAGTAAAACTAAAAGAATAACAAATGGAGTCTACTTTCTTTCACAGTGCTAAAGAAGAAAGGATTATTTTAGATCTTCTAAAATGGCTTTTTCCTCCTTCTCCAAGGCCAAGAGTAAAAGTGTAGAAGGTAGCATATTTGCATGTTCTAGATGCAGAATCCCAGGAGTGAGCCCTCTTGAGAGGATACCACAATGCCACTTTTCATATTATATGTGCCATCAACATGAGAAGATCTTTATTTCCAATCCTGTACCTGATTCAAAGAACTTGGAGTATAGATGCATGTCACTATGCAACTGTCACCTTCTCATACTCTTTGCACTTTGGTACCCAGCAGAGCACCCTGTGCTAAGAAAGATTGGCTCAGGTGATTAATGCTGGTGGAAACCGAATTGGTGTTCTTGAACTACTTGCTGAGAGGGTGGGACCCTTGGATCACTAATTAACCATAATCATTATTAGGGAAGCTACTGCTTTAAAACTATTTCTAAGCTTCTCAGTTATTTTCAGGTTCTGTGTTCCCCTTCTCCTGCCCACTTGATTGGTTTTAAATTGCAACTGTCGACTACAGCTTTCTATAGCACTTACTCATGACTGCTCCAGCTTTCAACTTTCTCTTTCCATTCAAATAGCTAAATTGGAAGTGTATAGTGCTTGATTTATATTTAGATGTATTTTTTAAATGAAGAGTTAAAAGTTAAAAGTCTGCACAGCTGCAGGAAACATTATTGAAAGTCCTTTAAAACCATTATGTAGACTCACTCAAATGGCTGCTACAAATGCACATTATAAAATCGGCCTTTTAGCTGTTCGTATTTCATTGGAGTTTGTACTATTTTCCTTTGCTGTTGTCAGTATTTAATGGCAATCATTTAGTATCATAAAGCTAGACATGTTTCTCTACATAAGAATAATAATGGCAAGTATAGAAAAATAGGTGGGCAAGGAAAGAAATTTTAAAATGTTGTGGAGTACTGAGGTTAAGACATGCATCAAAATTAGTTTGCAGGAATACTGAAACAAAACTGCTTATATTATAAATACATTTATCATTTTCAGGAAGTAGAAGTCCAGATGGAGTGTGGGATTCAGTTTGTCTATGCAATGTCAGGGGTGACATCACAGACCCATCCATATTCTTTCCATCTCTCAGCTCTGTCACCTTCAACATCAGCTTCAGATAGGACTGCTTCCCTTTGTGGGGGTAAGAAGGTAATTGGTATTTATAAAGCTTCCCAGTTGCTTGCTTTCTCTCACATAGTCAGCAGGAAAGGGGGGAATAAGGAATGGAAATAGGGAAATGAGGGAGAGGTAGAAAAAGGAGGCTGGAGGATGAGAGGGGAAAGAGAGAGTGGAAGAAGGAAGAAAAGGAGAGAGGAAGCAAAGGAAAGAAATAAAGAAAATGAAAGGAGGAAGGAAGAGAGAAGGAAGGAACACAGACAAGATGGGGACTAAAAGAAGACAGATATTCTCCCAGAAATCTCTCTGATGGGCCAATAAATCTCAGGAAGGACGTAATCATGCGCTGATTGACTCAATCAGATATTCTCACCAATCACAGGTGAGAATGATGGCAAACCATGATGGAATAGGCCATCAGATCAGGACCTTTCTCTGAAGCTCTGTGTTAAGTCAACTTCTAGGGAGTCTCGTGGGGGGCATGGGAGCAACGTGAAAATTTTTTTAAGGTTTTATATATTTATTTATTATTTATTTAGAGAGCACACACAAGTGGGAGGGCAGAGGGAGAGAGAAACACAGGCAGACTCTACTTGGAGTACAGGCCTGGAAGGAAATTGATCTCATGACCTCAATACCACAATCTGAGCTGAAGGTTTCTCTATTGAGAAACCAAGAGTTGAAGGGCTTTTTTGGTTGTTGTTTATTTTTGTTTGTTTGTTTGTTTTTTTAAATGGTGGTTGTTTTCTTGTCACCCAGGCAAAGATAAAACATAACAACACTACTTCATATCATCAGTAATATTTACCTAAGAAGTAAATAGGAAGTCCTATGTAAATTTTGCCCTCTGTGATTGGAGTCTGTTCAGATTTTTTTTAATAATTTTTATTTTTTATAAACATATAAAGTATTATTAGCCCCAGGGGTACAGGTCTGTGAATCACCAGGTTTACACACATCACAGCACTCACCAGAGCACATACCATCTCCAATGTCGATAACTGCACCACCGTCTCCCCAATTCCCTCCCCCCAGCACCCCTCAGTTTGTATTGTGAGATTAAGAGTCTCTTATGGTTTGTCTCCCTCCCGATCCCATCTTGTTTCATTTATTCTCTTCCTACCCATAAACCCCCCATGTTGCATCTCTAGTTCCTTATATCAGGGAGATTATATGATAGTTGTCTTTCTCTGATTGACTTATTTCACTAAGTATAATACCCTCTAGTTCCATCCACAACGTCACAAATGGCAAGATTTCATTTCTTTTGATGGCTGCATAGTATTCCATCGTATATATATACCACTTCTTCTTTATCCATTCATCTGTTGATGGACATCTAGGTTCTTTCCATAGTTTGGCTATTGTGGACATTGCTGCTATAAACATTCGGGTGTCTGTGCCCCTTTGGATCACTATGTTTGTATCTTTAGGGTAAATACCCAGTAGTGCAATTGCTGGGTCATAAGGTAGCTCTATTTTCAATTTTTTGAGGAACCTCCATGCTGTTTTTCATAGTGGTTGCAACAGTTTGCATTCCCACCAACGGTGTAGGAGGGTTCTCCTTTCTCTACATCCTCGCCAGCATCTGTCATCTCCTGACTTGTTAATTTTAGCCATTCTGACTGGTGTGAGGTGGTATCTCATTGTGGTTTTGATTTGTATTTCCCTGATGCCCAGTGATGTGGAGCACTTTTTCATGTGTCTGTTGGCCATCTGTATGTCTTCTTTGCAGAAATGTCTGTTCATGTCCTCTGCCTATTTCTTGATTGGATTATGTGTTCTTTGGGTGTTGAGTTTGCTAAGCTCTTTATAGATTTTGGATACTAGCCCTTTATCTGATATGTCATTTGCAAATATCTTTTCCCATTCTGTCAGTTGTCTTTTGGTTTTGTTAACTGTTTCCTTTGCTGTGCAAAAGCTTTTGATCTTGATGAAATCCCAATAGTTCATTTTTGCCCTTGCTTCCCTTGCCTTTGGTGATGTTCCTAAGAAGAAATTGCTAAGGCTGAGGTCGAAGAGGTTGCTGCCTGTGTTCTCCTCAAGAATTTTGATGGATTCCTTTCTCACATTGAGGTCCTTCATCCATTTTGAGTCCATTTTCATGTGTGGTGTAAGGAAATGCTCCAATTTCATTTTTCTCCTTGTGAATGTCCAATTTTGCCAACACCATTTGTTGAAGAGGCTGTCTTTTTTCCATTGGACATTCTTTCCTGCTTTGTTGAAGATTAGTTGACCATAGAGTTGAGGGTCTATTGCTGAGCTCTCTATTCTGTTCTATTGATTTATATGTCTGTTTTGTGCCAGTACCATACTGTCTTGATGATGACAGCTTTTTTTTTTTTTTTTTTTTTTTTTTTTTATGATGATGACAGCTTTGTAATAGAGCTTGAAGTCCGGAATTGTGATGCCACCAACTTTGGCTTTCTTTTTCAATATTCTTTTGACTATTCGAAGTCTTTTCTGGCTCCACATAAAGTTTAGGATTATTTGTTCCTTCCATTTCTTTGAAAAAACTGGATGGGATTTTGATAGGGATTGCATTATATGTGTAGATTGCTTTATTTAGCATAGACATTTTCACAATATTTGTTCTTCCAATCTATAAGCATGGAACACTTTTCCATTTCTTTGTGTCTTCCTCAATTTCTTTCATGAGTACTTCATAGTTTTCTGAGTAGAGATCCTTTGCCTCTTTGGTTAGGTTTATTCCTAGGTATCTTGTGGTTTTGGGTGCAATTGTAAATGAGACTTCCTTAATTTCTCTTTCTTCTCTCTTTGATGTAAAGAAATGAAACTGATTTCTGTGCACTGATTTTATATCCTGACTACTTTACTGAATTCCTGTACAAGTTCTAGCAGTTTTGGAGTGGAGTCTTTTGGGTTTTCCACATATAGTATCATATCATCTGCAAAGAGTGATAGTTTGGCTTCCTCTTTGCTGATTTGGATGCATTTAATTTCTTTTTGTTGTCTGATTGCTGAGGCTAGGACTTCTAGTACTATGTTGAATAGCAGTGGTGATAATGGACATCCCTGACATGTTCCTGACCTTAGTGGAAAAGCTTTCAGTTTTTCTCCATTAAGAATGATATTTGAGGTGGGTTTTTCATAGATGGCTTTGATTATATTGAGGTATGCGCCCTCTATCCCTACACTTTGAAGAGTTTTGATCAGGAAGAAATGCTATAGTTTGTCAAATGCATTTTCAGCATCTATTGAGAGTATCATATGGTTCTCATTCTTTCTTTTATTAATGTATTGTATCACATTGATTGATTTGCGGATGTTGAACCAACCTTGCAGCCCAAGAATAAATCCCACTTGGTCGTGGTGTATAATCCTTTTAATGTACTGTTGGATCCTATTGGCTAGTATTTTGGTGAGAATTTTTGCATCTGTGTTCATCAAGGATATTGGTCCGTAATTCTCTTTTTTGATGGGATCCTTGTCTGGTTTGGGGATGAAGGTGATGCTGGCCTCATAAGATGAGTTTGGAAGTTTTCCTTCAATTTCTATTTTTTTGGAACAGTTTCAGGAGAATAGCAATTAATTCTTCTTTAAATGTTTGGTAGAATTCCCCTGGAAAGCCTTCTGGCCGTGGGCTCTTGTGTGTTTGAAGATTATTGAAGACTGTTTCAATCTCCTTACTGGTTATAGGTCTGTTCAGGTTTTCTATTTCTGCCTGGTTCAGTTGTGGTAGTTATATATCTCTAAGAATGCATCCATATCTTCCAGATTGTCAAATTTGCTGCATAGAGTTGCTCATAATATGTTCTTATAATTGTTTGTATTTCTTTGGTGTTGGTTGTGATCTCCCCTCTTTCATTCATGATTTTATTTATTTGGGTCCTTTCTCTTTTCTTTTTGATAAGTCTGGACAGGGGTTTTTCAATCTTATTAATTCTTTCAAAGAACCAGCTCCTAGTTTTGTTGATTGGTTCTATTGTTTTTTTGGTTTCTATTTCATTGATTTCTGCTTTGATCTTTATTATTTCTCTCCTCCAGCTGGGTTTAGGCTTTCTTTGTTGTTCTTTCTCCAGTTCCTTTAGTTGTAGGGTTAGGTTGTGTATTTGAAACCTTTCTTGTTTCTTGAGAAAGGCTTGTATCGCTATATATTTTTCTCTCTGGACTGCCTTTGCTGTGTCCCACAGATTTTGAACCATTGTGTTTTCATTATCATTTGTCTCCATGGTTTTGTTTCCAATTCTTCTTTAATTTCATGGTTGACCCATTCATTCTTTAGAAGGATGCTCTTTAGTCTCCATGTATTTGGGTTCTTTCCAAATTTCCTCTTGTGATTGAGTTCTAGCTTCAGAGCATTGTGGTCTAAAAATATGCAGGCAATGATACCAATCTTTTGATACCGGTTGAGACCTGATTTATGACCCAGGATGTGATCTATTCTGGAGAATGTTCCATGTGCACTAGAGAAGAATGTGTATTCGGTTGCTTTGGGATGGAATGTTCTGAATATATCTGTGATGTCCATCTGGACCAGTGTGTCATTTAAGGCCTTTATTTCCTTGTTGACCTTTTGCTTGGATGATCTGTCCATTTCAGTGAGGGGAGTGTAAACGACCCTACTATTATTGTATTATTGTCAATGTGTTTATTTGATTTTGTTATTAATTGGTTTCTATAGTTGGCTCTCTCACGTTAAGGGCATAGATATTTAAAATTGTTAGATCTTCTTGTTGGACAGACCCTATGAGTATGATATAGTGTCCTTCCTCATCTCTTATCATATCTTTGGCTTAAAATCTAATTGATCTGAAATAAGGATTGCCACCCCATCTTTCTTTTGATGCCCATTAGCATAGTAAATTGTTTTCCACCCCCTCACTTTAAATTTGGAGGTGTCTTTGTGTCTACAATGAGTTTTTGCTGAGCAGCATATTGATGGGTTTTGTTTTTTTATCCATTCTGATAGTTTGTGTCTTTTGACTGGGGCATTTAGCCCATTTATATTCAAGATAACTATTGAGAGATATGAATTTTGTGCCATTGTATTGCCTGTAGGGTGACTGTTACTGTATATTGTCTCTGTTCCTTTCTGACCTACTTCTTTTAGGGTGTCTCTTTGCTTAGAGGACCCCTTTCAATATTTCCTGTAAAGCTGGCTTGGTGTTTATAAATTCTTTCAGTTTCTGTTTGTCCTGGAAGATTTTTATCTCTCCTTCTATTTTCAATGATAGCCTAGCTGGATATAGTATTTTTGGCTGCATGTTTTTCTCATTTAGTGCTCTGAATATATAGGCCAGTTCTTTCTGGCTTGCCAGGTCTCTGTGGATAAGTCCACTGCCAATCTAATATTTTTACCATTGTATGTTACATTGTATGTTCTTTTCCCAGGCTGCTTTCAGGATTTTCTCTTTGTTGCTTAAGACTTGTAAATTTTACTATTAGGTGACGGGGTGTGGACCTATTCTTACTGATTTTGAGGGGGATTCTCTGTACCTCCTGGATTTTGATGCTTGTTCCCTTTGCCATATTAGGGAAATTCCTACAATAATTCTCTCCAATATACCTTCTGCTCCTGTCTCTCTTTCTTCTTCTTCTGGAATCCCAATTATTCTAATGTTGTTTCGTCTTATGGTATCACTTATCTCTCAAATTCTCCCCTTGTAGTCCAGTAGTTGTTCGTCTCTCTTTTGCTCAGCTTCTTTATTCTCTGTCATTCAGTCTTCTATATCACTAATTCTCTCTTCTGCCTCATATATCCTTGCAGTAAGAGACTCCATTTTTGATTGCACCTCATTAATAGCTTTTTTGATTTCAACTTGGTTAGATTTTAGTTCTTTTATTTCTCCAGAAGGGCTTTTATTTCTCCAGACAGGGTTTCTCTAATATCTTTCATGCCTTTTTCAAGCCCAGCTAGCACCTTGAGAATTGTCATTCTGAACTCTAGATCTGACATATTAGCAATGTCCGTATTGATTAGGTCCCTAGCCTTTGGTACTGCCTCTTGTTTTTTTTTTTTTTTGTGGTGAGTTTTTCCGCCTTGTCATTTTATCCAGATAAAAATATATGAAGGAGTGAATAAAATAATGAAAGGGTGGCAAAGACCCCAGGAAAATGTGCTTTAACCAAATCGGAAGTGATCCCAAATCACGGGGGCAAGAAAGGGGGTAAAAAGAAGTTCAGAAAAAAAATTTTAAAAAAATAATGAAAAAATATATAAAAGGAAATATATATATTAGACTGGTGAATAGAACAGGGTCACCCACTTAATTTTGGGAATATTTTGGTTTCTTTGAAGAAACTGCCTCCCAAAGTTTTAAAAAATGAAAAACATATATAAGGGTAAACATGATGCAGGTTTGGAATATGACTATAAAGATGAAAAGTGTTTTGTTTTGTTTTTTTAATTTCTAAAAACGGGGTTAATAAGATAATTTGGTTGCGAGAATAAAAAAAAAGAAAGTGGAAAGAATTTGCTCAGGGTGGAGACTAGAACAAAGCCTTGTGCTAGACTTAGGGTGTATTTTGATCTGTTAGAAGAAGTTGTACCCCAAATTATTCTGGAAGAAAAAAACCTTATGTGTATACAGAAAGTAATGTTAGATACAATGAAGGATAAAATATGACTATAATAATGAAGGTTCAAAATGATTTTTTTTTAATGAAAGGTATTGTAAAGATAAACTAGTTAAAAAACATTAGAAGAAGAAAGGGTAAAAGTCAAAAAAATTTAGTAGAAGAAAAAACAGTAAAATTAAAAAAAATTAATTAACTTTGTAAGACTAAAGAATCATGGGTAGAAAGCCATGCATTCCATGCTTTGCTTTCTCCTCCTCTGGAATTCCGCTGTTCTCCTTGGTAAGTGAACTTGGGCTTGGCTGGATTTCTTGTTGATCTTTTGCAGGAGGGGCCTGTTGTAGTAATTCTCAAGTGTCTTTGCCCAAGGTGGAATTGCACCACCCTTACCAGGGGCAGGCTAAGTAATCCACTCGGGTTTGCTTTTGGGAGCTTTTGTTCCCTGAATGCTTTCGGTAGAGTTCTGGAGGAAGATAATGAAAATGGTGGCCTCCCAATCTCCAGCCCTGGAGGAGCCAAGAGCTCAGGGCCCCACTCCTCAGTGTGCCCTCGGAGAAAAGCCCTCAATCACTCCCATCTCCCTGACCTCTGGCCACGCTCTGAGCTCACCCAGCCCGTGACCAAGCATCTCTGTCTCTGGCACACAGCCCCGCCTGGAGTCTCCGAACCCCACAGATCCCTGAGCTCTTCCAGGGGGGTCACCCTGGATCTTGTAGGGTCTCTGCTCACAGAGCAGTGGCCTGTTTCACAGATCATGGTTCAACGTAACCCCTAGTTGAGAGCACACTCCTCGGCTCTGTCTCTGTAGCCAGCTTCCCTGCTCTAATACCTTTGAGCTCTGCGACACTCAGACACCCCTGATCCTTCTGTGACCCTGCAGGAACTGAGGCCACACTGTTCCTGCATGGGCTTCACCCCAGCTTACCCTCTAGAGCCATGTCCCTCAGTGGCACAGACTTTTAAAAGTTCTGATTTTGTGTTCCGTTGCTCGGCCTCTGGCCAGGAACCGGCCCCTCCCCCATGGTCTATCTTCCCATCACTTTGTATTCACTTCTCAGCCACTCCTAACTTTAAGAAAGTGGTCAATTTTCTGTTTCTAGAATTGCTGCTCTTTTTCTCTTCGATCTCCTGTTGGATTTGTACATGTTTAGAATGGTTTGATAAGCTATCTAGCTGATCTCCTACCTGATGTCGTCTCAGCCTGCTATTTTTCCACCATCTTGACTCTTCCTGTTTTGTTTTGTTTTTTTAATTTTATTTATTTATTTATTTGACAGAGAGAGAGAGGGATCACAAGTATGCAGAGACCAGGCAGAGAGACAGGAGAGCAGGCTCTCTGCTGAGCAGAGAGCATGATCCGGGGCTCGATCCCAGGACCCTGAGACAATGCCCTGAGCAGAAGGCAGAGGTTCAACCCACTGAGCCACCCAGGTGCCCCAAGAGTTGAAGGTTTAATCAACTGAGCCACCGAAATATCCCAAGGTGAATTCTTAAACAGAGTTAAGATTCTTTTAAAAAGAAAGATAAGGAAACAGATATGGCCCAGGTAGCCACCAATGTCTGTTTTGTAAAGTCAAGTTTAGAAAAGATGTAGTAAAATTTAGCCACGTACAAAGAACTGGATCTTTTTTACAGATATGTAAGTTTATATATCATTCATGACAATCTCATTGGAAATAATTCAAGTAAATTATAGAGAACATAGGTATATAAACTGAGGATATTTTAAACCACTATCACAAATATTCATTTCTTTTTATTTTGAGAAATTTGGTGAATTTTTATAATTTACCACATTTATTGAATAGAATATGAGAACATTATTTTTAAGAATTGCAGCTACTTACCCTATGACCCTGTCATGCACTACTGGATATTTACCTCAAAGATACCGATGTGAAAAGAAGGGCCATCTGTACTCCAGTGTTCATAGCAGCAATGGCCACAGTCGCCAAACTGTAATAAGAACCAAGATGCCCTTAAACAGACAAATGGATAAAGAAAATATGGTCCATATATACAATGGAGTATTATGCCTCCATCAGAAAAGATGAATACCTAACTTTTGTATCAACATGGATGGGACTGGATGAGATTATGCTGAGTAAAATAAGTCAAGCAGAGAGAGTCAATTATCACATGGTTTCACTTACTTGTGGAGCATAAAGAATAACATGGAGGACATTGGGAGATGGGGAGGAGAAGTGAGTTGGGGAAAATTGGAGTGGGAGACAAACCATGTGAGACTGTGAAACAAACTGAGGGTTTTGGAGGGGAGGGGGTGGAGGTTGGGTAAGCCTGGTGGTATGGTAGGTATTATGGAGGGCATGTGTTGCATGGAACAGTGGTTGTGGTTATATACAATGAATTTTGGAACACTGAAAAGGAATAAAATAAAATGAAACAAAATAAAAAAAAAGAAATATAGCTACTCTTGATTATTCCCCTTTCCATTATATGAAATATATAATTTCAATACTGTCATAACATAAATATATTAATTAATTTAACCCATACCTGGTAAGTGCCTACTTCAGAGTATAATAGGTTAGGTGTTTGGAAATTATAAAAATGTGGCAGAAAGAGGTTTGGTCCCAAGCTCTGAATGGTATAATCAAAGAGATAAGATGTATATAAATAACTCACAGTGCAAGGTAGAAAGTCAGTGCCATTAGAGAAAATATAGATAGTAATGGGAAATGAGTTTCTTTCCACACAAGATCATCTATGTGAGTTTTCCAAAGCAAATCTCAATTTCCAGTTCTTACAGAAATTATTACTAGCTTTTCTTACTTTACCATTACTTATGTCATTATCAGCAGCTCTGCTCACTCTTATCATATGCTAGTTTTACCTGCTTATGAGTCACAATAGAAGGACTTTCACAACAAAGTATTTAATTACCTATTTTTTTTTTTTTGCCTCTAGGGGAGTTATAAGCTAAGATATTAAGCTAAGATGGCACCTATGTGCTCAGCCTCAAAGCAGTCTTCATCCTTGCTTTCCCTGTAATACATGAAGTAAATAATTCAATCTGTTATCAGGTAAAGTGATCTGATCACTATGCTGTCTCAGCCATTAATTTTTTTTAATCCATAATTATCTTAAATAGTCCAAAGTTTAGACTAACTTAATTCAAAATTTTGACTGGAATTATTCATGAATTATATCCCTATATGCTGCTTTGGACAAGTATAAGCAATTACAATGCAATGAATTAAATTTTTATCAGAGAGAAAATAAAAGCATGGTAGTTAGTATAAGATGGGGATTTTTTTCAGCTTCTTCATTTTGAACATAAGTTTGATCATTTTATTAGAAGTGTTATGAATTCATACAACAGGAAGAAAAAGGGAGATTTGATCTCTGGTCCCAATTCTACCATTAACTAGCTGGATTACATTTATAATTATATTTGTCATCTCTGTCTGAATGTTTCATCTATAAAATGATAGTGCTTAAATCACTCAATTCCTAATATCCTCCTTTCATGTCTAAATTCTAGAGTGAAATATCAGAAACAAAATATCAAAATAGATCACAAAACTATGTGTGAAAATTATGTTTACATTATTTTTTATTAATCTGCATAGAGATTTCTATATATTAACATAGGTAACTGAGAGCTGCTTTCAATATGGAAACAATAATTTATTTTTACAGGAGGAAATGAATCATTTTTCAGTCTTTTGAATGTGTCAGATCATGGGAATGTTCCTTGCACTATTTCTTTTATTTCTCAAGTAACCCTTCAGAGAAGACATTAGACTACCCTAGGAACTGATGAAAAACAATAAAGCACAGAGTTAAAGTTACTTGTCCAAGATCATGCAACTAGTAAGTACTGGAGGTAGAATATAAAGCCATCTCTCTCTATGCTTTTTATTATAGCAAAGTGATTGTGCATAATTTATTGCATGGCCCTGTTGAGCTTATAACATTTTCAATGGGGGATGGTGGTTCAAAAAAAGTATTTCTTTTCTTAGAATCGTGTATTTATAAACCACAGTAAATAGGTACTTCACTGAAGGTTGAGTAAAGGTTGAATAGTTTAGATTGCAAAACAATTTAAGTAGGGTGGATTTGGATAGTGTGGAACAATCAGTTTTTCCTTCCTTTGTACAAGTGATAGAAGGAATTTCTCCTCTCTAAGGCCCTAGAGAATGCTTTGAAATACTCTACAGGGTATAATGTGGGAGAATCTGGCCATAGTTTCCATTTATATAAAGAGAGTTTTTATTTTAAAAGCACTTTCACATGCATTATGTAAATATTCAGTAATGAATATTTAATCCAAAGGCATCTGAGCCTCATCTATATTTTTATGGAGCATAATTTAAGCAACTTTTAGTCTCCCAATATCTCTGCCCTCTGAAGAACCTCACTTATGATAGCCTGTTAAAAACTAGATTTAATAAATGTCCAATATCAATTCACCTCGTATATAAATAAACCACTTCATTCCAAAATACAACTTATTACAGATATCTTTGTTCTTATAGAGTCAGTGGGCTGCACTATAGTACAATGGAAACAGTACACGGCAGGACACTTAGGCAACCTCCTCTGTAGGGCTGAAATTGCTCAAGATTAAAATTAAAACAATAAACTTCAGCCTAGATGTGTCTTCATTACTAAAGCTTTGGGTCATTTACTTTAACAATGTCAACTTACTTTCGGTCTCACATTCCGTTTAATTAGCAAAGCAAGTAATATGCAAGAGCACACCTCATGGTGTCCCATTACCTTGGAGAAATGTTTTATCTGTTCCTAAAAATAACAGGTCCAATTCTTATATCCTCTGTAGAATGTAAAGGTATCTCAATGGGAAGACACCATACAGACACTAGAATAAAACTGACTCTCAGCTTCTAAAAAAGAATGTACTTGGAATGATGATAAAATAGGTATTGTGTATCTTTTATACCAAACATTGTGTAAAAAAAAAAAAAAAGATGTATATCTCAAACAGTTATAGAAAAGCAATGTTTTCCAGAAATTCTAACCAGAGAGTGAAAGGAAGCTGAAACTAATAGAAACAGTACATATCCGTTCTGATAAAATATTGGTTTAGTTACTACCAGTGGTTGTAAAAATGCATATGTTTTACTTCCAATTATTTTGAAATTGTAGTGGAAAGGAAATCTAGCTGTATTTATCCAACTCCTGGCATAACCATGCAGACTGGCAGTCCTAATATATAATTTTAAAATAAATAATCCAAAGGGTGGTACATGATTTATTTTGGTAAACACAATAGAGGGTTTAAACAGGGCATTGTGTAAGCAGGACTTACTAGGTGTAATCATAAGGCAGGTTATTTTTTTCCCTTATGTTTATTTAGGGTTGAAGTTCTGCTCCTGTCTCCGGATGATAACACACACAGGCCCCTAACTTTCTATTCCCACACTGGTAATAAAGAGTTCTATTATCATGTTAAGTTAATAAAGGAGCTGTCCTCTTTGGAAATTGCCATTTCTGTCCAATTTACTTTAATTTTTTCACCCTCCCTCCCTAGGGTCTGTTTTGTGTAGGAAGTCTTAGGCCGAGGATGGGAGTTGGTTGACATCTTTCTCTACTGTTTGTCCCTCATGTTGCTAACCGACGTCTTGGTCCCTTCCATTATTTAGAGTGAGAAGCAAAGGGAGCAACAGTAGGCACTGGACTTCTACTATTCTAAGAAGGCTCACATAATTACCACAGATCTTCCCTCCTCTATTTGCAAGGTCAGGTAAACAGTTTTCACCCAGAATTGCAATCTTCACTCAGATCAGGCTGGCAACAGCAGAAGAGTCTATTAACTGAGAGCTTATTGTATGCTAGATATTATACAAATTGTTTAATGTACATTTTCTTGTAAAGACCCACTTAGCACATGTATGAGTAGGCTCTATAATTTCATTAACATGTAGAAAAGCCAAACTCAGAGAGGTTAAATGTAGTCTTTAAATTATTACAGCTCATGAGCAAAGGAGGCAACAGGTAAACGAAGGACATATTGCCTCAAATGTGCTTACGTGATGTGTGATGCTACCTCCCCAAATGACCTTGTATAAACGACATGCTGTGTGGAAGGCGGTAAGTATGATAACAACTATAGAGCCACAAACAGGTCTGCTTCTGATTCTTGGAACTAGATACCTCTTTTTTGTGGTAGGGTCTGACAGGTAAGAAGCAGACTCCATGGCTCACTATGTTGGATTTCCAAAACAGTTTTTGTCCTATTATTGCCTCCTATGTAAATAAATATGCACACACACACCTAGACACATGCACAGGGACACATCTACAACTAGCCATCTGCTTGTAGCAACACTAAAGTAAGCACTGAAAATATCAACATGAAGGAAATAGGACCCCCACCTGTAAGAGCCTTGTGGTTTCACTTTGAAGACAGGATGGATTACAACACAATCAGGTAAGTGCTATTAATAGATGTAAAAAATATTTGAGGAACACAGGGATAGCATGATTTCCTCCTTTGTCTGCAGGGATTGGAGAATGAAGAGGCATTTCTGCACTGCAGGCCTTTTTCTCCATTCGGTCGCTTATGTCACATTCAGTCACATTCATTAGTCCACTTTTATTACTTACTTATCTAAGTAACCCATTTGTTCAAAAAGCATGCAACAGTAAGCATTCTTGCTTTCTTGCACACATCCCAAAAATATGTCTCAAATAACTAAGCAGATGGATGGTACTGGGGCTTGGACTCCTCTGAGTAGACAAAGCCTGGGATGACCTGGTTACTACCCATAGGAAGCTTGCCTTTATTTTTTTATTTTTATTTTTTTAATATTTTATTTTTTTGAGAGAGAGTACGTGCATGGGCTGGGGGAGGGGCAGAGGGAGCAACAGGCTCCCTGCTCAGCAGGGAGTGGTTTTAATCCTGGGGGGTTCAATCCTAGGACCAGGACCCAACATCAAGACCTGAGTAAAGCAGACACTTAACCCATTGAGCCACCCAGGTGCCCTGGAAAACTTACCTTTGAATAAAAGCAAAATGTAAATCAACAAGTGAAAACAATTAAATGTAGAAAGTGATAAATGTTATTTAAATTTTGTGGTTAAGTGCTGTAATGGTCATGGGTGTCCTGTTCTAAGTCCTAATGGATTTTGTGGAGCTGGCACAGCTGTATTAAAATGAGCAGCCCTCTCCCCACCTGCCTTTTTCTGTCTTGATTCTTCTCCACTGCATAATCAATGATATAGCAAGCTTATTGTTATTCAGATAGGTACCAAAAATTAATGTTTGGAATCAGAGTCATTTCTCAAATGAGATTAAAAGAGGTTTCTAACGGCCATTACCTCATCAGCATTTAGCGTCTCTTTTGAAGGACAGGAGAGTATGGAAGAGACGAATCAGAATTAGGAAGAGTGGAGATAAAAGAAAAGCCAAAGGAAAGGAATTTTTTTCATTATGCTGTAGACTTTAATGGATCTCTGTTGTCAGTCTAATTTGTAAAGATCAATGGCTTCTGTTAAACGGCAGTCTGGGCTTCCCTATCTCCTTTTAATTCATCTACTCAGTCAGCACATGCTTTCCTTTTGAAAGATAAGAGCATGAGGGAGTTTTCAGATATTTTTGCTAGTCCTTTTTTTTTCTCTCAGCTATCAAATAACCTAAAATGTATATGATAATGAAAACTTATCAAGTACTAGGATGTGAAAGCCACCAGTTGAAATACTGTCAAAATACAAGCAAACTACAGTTTATCAGAGTGCATTTAAATTGGTTACAATTTGCCAAACATGAGAGGGAAAAATGAGAAATTGAGTCCAATTTTCAGAAATTTCTTAATGTCTAGCTGTAAAAAACTGCAATATAATTGGCTCAATTTTCACAGTTTATCCAGATAGTCCTTATGTCAAAAAGGACTTATAATTTTTTGTGCAAACATATTTTAGATATTTGATAGAGGGTGTTATTCATAATACATGGCATAGAAGATATGTCTTATTTCCTGTTGATCATATCTATTTACCTAATATTTATAAGACTTTAATCTGACACTCAACATTGATGGAACCAGCTTTTTGTTATTTCAGTGTCTTGTTTTATTACTTTAAAATACAAGAGAAAAAATAAATTACATTAAAACACTGATAAATGGTAACTTAAATAAAATCATAAAATTTATATTTATATTTATATAAATATATAAAAGTATTTATAAAATTATAAATATGTCAGGATATGTAATGATATATGTAATTTTATATTAAATACATACTTTATACATTATATAATGTATATTTATAAATAATACATGTCCAAAAAGTAAGATATTACAAATTAATGGCATTTTATTGCAAACTTTTAGAATGCAGAATATATTCTAATATTTGGTCACAGTCACCCACATCCACTATATACAATGTTGAAAGCCCCACCTTATAATATTAATACTAAGATCCTAAACAATCTTCAATCATCTATAGAGGAATCTTACCTTTCACATAATGTACTATAAAGGTCAAGGAAATTGACTAATACATTTTAAAAGAGTTTTCAGTAATACATTTTGAAGTCAAAGGTTTCTTGTTTGTCTCCCTTAAAATGAAAGATAATTTATTACAATATTCCATTCCCCAAATATTTCAGTTAATTGAGATTTTCTATGTGATTTACTTTCAAAGAATTTTGGAATCTATGGTAAAAAGATGGTGTAGGACAACTAAAAAGCCTTGTGACACGAGTCCTGCAGACTTGAGTTTGAATCTCATCTCTAATGATTAAGCAGATTAACCAAATAATGCAGCCACCAAAAGATTATCTAAATAAAATAATTCAGGAATAGGGAAGCTATGTTTCAGTGACTCATAAAATGACCCACTGAAGCAAATTAATTATAAAATACAGTTAAAAATGATTGGAATTATATTTAATAGCATATAAGGTAACTTTAAAAAGGAGAAAGAATAAATGTGGTTGTGATTATTTCTTTATGCTTTTAAAGCAAGGAGTCAATAATGATAGTTTACTTTGAAAGAGATAGTTAAAAGACACATGGTGATTTCACTTTTATGTGGAATTTAAGAAACAAACAGGCAAAGAGGAAAAAAGAGAGAGACAAACCAAGAAGTAGATTCTTAACTGTAGAGAACAAAGTGATGGTTATCTCAGAGGAGGTGGATGGGGGTAGAGGGGAAATAGGTGATGGGAATTAAGGAGTACACTTATGATGAGGACCAGGTGATCTATGGAAGTGTTGAATATCATACACCTGACACTAATATTACACAGTATGTTAACTAGCTGGAATTTAAACAAAGGCTTAAGAACTTAAAAAAAAAAAAAGAGAGAGACACAATGACACTGGCACTATTTCCACTTACTTTTCCTAATTTATTTATTTATTTATTTTTAAAAAATACTTTATTTATTTATTTGACAGACAGAGATCACAAGTAGGCAGAGAGGCAGGCAGAGAGAGAGGAGGAAGCAGGCTCCCTGCTGAACAATCCCAGGACCCTGAGATCATGACCTGAGCTGAAAGCAGAAGCTTTAACCCACTGAGCCACCCAGGCACCCCTACTTTTCCTAATTTAAAGGGACATTTTGTAAACACCATATTTTTTAGTGTATATGTATGTGTGTGAATAAACATTTAACTTAAATTCAGCAACTCCTTCCCTTACACTTCTCTGGTGGCAGTTGTTAAATTTTATTGAAATTAACACTTTTAATTAAATAACATGCATAGTCTAGCTCATTCATAAAATATCATCAATCTCTCCTTGTATATGCATGTGTTTTTAAGAAATACCAGAAGTTATGGTTGGCAGATGCTGATAAGGCAAATTTCTGGGAGGTCAGATATTCTATGAAACTTTTACTAGTCTTCGTATTTTCCTGTCCTGTATTTCCCTGTATTCCTATAATGATCATATATTATTTAAAGAAAAATGCTTTTATTTTTGTCTTCAAAAATATCAGCATGTTTTTTCCATCTCTAAATTTTATTGTACTGTCTTAGCTTAAAATAGTGTTTAGCCATTTTCCAACATGTTCTAATTATCCGTTGCACAAAATGATTCATATTCAGATTACAAATTATTCATATCTGCACATTCATAAAAGTTTTTAAGGGTGTATTTCCCAAAAGTCTGTTATGAAAAAAATAATAGCGGGCTACTTTTCTATTTTAACTCAAAGTTTTCTACAGATATTGGGTAGGCAAAACTAAATTTAAAATACATCTCTACGTCATGAATATAAGTACCTAAAATCTCTTCCTAGGCACATTGTCCCACCCATCACCATTTCTCCCCACCACCCGCCCACTACTGCCAAATAAAAACTATACACGATCCTACTACTTCCCTTCTTAAGATCTATATTCTTCAGATGACCAGAGTCACACCATTCCAGCAAAAAAACACAGTTAGCATGGGTTCCATGAATTCTACCTAGACAAGCATGAGTTAGAACTTTCAGGGGTCATGAGTTTGAGACACTCTGGTGATAGAAAGTCTTTGGGTATTTTAAACCAGGAAGGGTTAATAGTGTTCTACTTTCCTATGCATATAATTATGTATAGACAAACTCTGATTGAATTGTTGGGGTGGAAATCAGTGCTCTTCTTTTCTGCCTCTGTTCCCTTTCAAATAGAGATGTGTCCATTAGTGTAACACCCTTGGTTCTTCTTCATCCCTCCACTAATTTCTCCCAGAGAAAGTGGAGTGATTTATTTGATTAGCAAGCTTGGAAGAAGAACAGATCATGGACATCTGCAGTCCTTTATTTTCTCTTTTCTCTTCAGAGAGGTTGCCTGAAGTAAACTCTTTTTGCTGGTCCAGTAGCAGCACTGTCCCAGTCATTCCATCATTACCTGTTGAACAAGTTTGTCTAACTTGGGGGATGAATATGTGGAAGATCATTCAACTCATACATATAAGCTACTTTCTACAACAATTAGTCCCTTAATAAAGGTGATACTTTGATTTTTCATTTCTCTTACACTATATAATATTTCTCAGTTAATTTATAGCCTCGGCAGAGATACAACACTGAACTTGTTATTGGACCCCAGCAAAGTGTATTGTAAATAACAGAAAAAAAATCATGAAATGGCAAAATGTCCATCCCATAGACTATAGGATTCTGTAAAACCTATTCTCAAAATATAAATTCATCTCTTGAACCTTTAGCAAGGTAGTGCTTTACATGTTGTAAATACTAATTCTGTTACCTATTTAGTTGGTAACTCTCACATTAAGAGCACATAGAATTACTATTATCACATTATAATGGACTACAGGAAGAAAGCTTTCATTTTTTTAAAGTTATTTCTTAAAGATATACTTTTTTTCCTTCAAAGATCCATATTTTTTAGGTTAACATCTCCGATATGAAAATACCATATATCATGCCATAGTTGTCAGTATTATTCTTTATTTCTTAGTAATATTAAAATAATGACATGTCCTTGCACTCAATAGTGTATTAGATTTGATGAAATGTGGTATGTGGACTTTCTTCATCTGGATTGAACCAGAATTTTGAAAAATGGCTTTTAAAATCTTTTTTTTTTT
>ML099234.1:0-15009 GCA_003697995.1 Taxidea taxus jeffersonii
GGGAATGTGCAGCCCATGCTGCAGGCCGAGTGGCAGCCTGGTCCCAGGACGCGTGCGCAGCTGCCCTCTGCTGGGTTCTGTCTCGAGCGTCTCCCGGGTTGCCGTCTAGCTAACCAGAGCCATGTCTGAGTGAGTGGCGTGGAGGTGCGGCAGAGGAAGCTCCTTCCTGAGGGCTCCCCGAGTCCCCGCGTAGCCGCTGGGGAACATTAAGTGGCACCTACTCTAATTAACCTGCTGTCGTAAAGCTGCATGAGTCATTGTGTTAAATATGCATCTCGAAGCCACAATGGCAAACCCACCACAGGGCTGTTCAGATTAATAGTCTGTATCTCTTTTCTTTCTTCCCAAGAGTCATTTAGGGAACGTGTTAGTGGATATGAAGCTCATTGACATCAAGGACACTCTGCCTGTAGGCTTCATCCCAATTCAGGAGACGGTGGACACACGTGAGTCTCCCTTTAGTACCACTCGTCACAATGGGAGCTTTCTTCCTCCGGGTATATTTTTAGATGTTTTGTATGTGCATTTTTCTTCGGGAACATTTTAGGGGGACTTGCTGCACGCCCGTGACGAAACCCTCCTGCTTGTGCGGCATGCCTGACTCGGTTCCCCGAGGAGTTTGTGGCGCTCTGGGAAGCAGCATGTAAATGAGCAGAATGTCCTTTTCTCTTAGAACGGGCTCCCCGCTGACTCGGCTCCCTCAGGAAGGGACCGGTGAGACTGGCTGCCATCCCCACTTAGTCCACCCTCTGGTGTCGCAGAAGCCAAGCTTAGCACAAGACCCACAAACAAAAGGAAAAAAAAAAAAATCAAAGACATCCAAAGAATATAAGTGCAATAATGTCCTTATTTTTGGCTCATGGAGCTCACAAGAAAAGCCAGAACCAGAAAGACGGCACATTAAAGGACACAGGCTCGAATTTGAGTGACTGCTCTGACCCCAAACCACGGCGAGCAGAAGCAAAATCACTGACCAGCCGAAGCTTCTTCAGGATCCTGGAGGGCCTTGAGGTTCTTGTCATGCCTGTCAGCCATTAAATCATGCCGGAAAACCTCTGGATATTTGAGCCTCCTCATTTTGATTTGACTTAACTTGTTTTATTTTTAATTACTGTCACCAATTTTAGGATGGCGCCAGCAGTGAAGCAGTACATGAAAAACAAAGACAAGGAACCCTTCCCTTATTACACGTGATTCATTTATGAAATCCCGTATCTCATTCTTTGTCACGCATACCTTGTGTTTCCATGGTTAGCCCCATTTTGGACCCATAACCCGCTGTTTTCTCGCTAGCATTTCATACAGAACAGACTGGGTCTGTAACTACACAGAAGCCGCACGGCTGTTATTTTCACGAGACAAGCTGAGTCCGTTGTATTGAGTGTTTTTATTGTCTTCATAGTCCTCTCATTTTTGGATTGTGCTTTTACTTGTTATCGTGTGTATCAGCTACTACTCGTGCCAGCTGATACATGGTAGGTGATGTGGTAAATGCTTTATGTACCTGACGTCACTGGCTCTCCAGGGGACCCCCGTTTGGAGATGGGTGTTGTTATACCCATCCCATGTGAGGAAAGTGGGACACAGTAACTGCGGAGGGTTTGGAGAACTTATCCGAGGTCACGCATCTGGAAGTGGGGGTGTCGCGAGAGGACACACGGGAGTCTGACTCTAGCCCTACTGTTAACCACCGTGCAGCCCTGTCATGGCATGTGGTTAAGTGCCTTTTCCAGATAGATGTGATGTATTTATCCATCAGGTGTGGTTGGTAACAGTTCTATTGAGATATAATTCACATACCATTAATTTACCCATTTGAAGTATACAATTCAGTGGTTTTTAAGGTATTCACAGAGTTGTGTGACTGTTACCACAATTGATACTTTAGAACATTTCATCACACACCCACCCCTCCAGAACCCTACACACATTGGCTTGTCACTCCCCATTTCTCTCTAACCCTCCCCTATCCACCCCTTCCCAGCCCTGAACAACCGCTGATCTCCTTTCTCTACGGACTTGCCTATTCTGGACATTCCATGTAAGTGGAATCCTACAGCGTGTGGTCTCCCGTGATGGGCTTCTTTCACCAAGGCATAGTGTTTTCAAGGCAGGTCCATGTTGTGGCTTGGGTTAGTATTTCATGCCTTGCTATTGCCAAGTCAGAGTCTGCTGTACGGACTCCTGCGTCTTGCTTATCCACTCAGCTGGAGGACTTCCGGGTTGCTTCTACTTCAGGCTGTTGTGACTAGTGCTGCTGTGAACATTCACCCATGGGCTTTTGTGGGGTCATGTGTTTGCATTGCTCATGGGGCCAGACCCAGGAGTAGAATTGCCAGAGTCATATGGTAACTATTGACCTTCTAGAGGAGCTGCCAGACTGTTTTTTCCAAGGAGCAGCACCATTTTACATCCCCACCCACTGCGAGTGAGGGCGCCGGTGAGTCCGCATCTCCCTGATACTTGTTATTATTCTGTCTTTCTTACTGGGCACGAAGTGGTCCCTCGTGGTTTCGACTTGCATTTCCTGGTGGTTAATGGTGTTGAGCAGAGTTTTGTGTGCCTGCTGGCCGTTTGTATATCTTCTGCGGAGAAATGTCTATTCTGATCCTCTGGTATTTTAAATTGGGTTGTCTTTTTTATTATTGAGTTATAAATATTTGAACATATTCTAGATATAAGCCCTTTCTCAATTATATGGTTCGCAAAATTTTCTTTCTTTCCATGGGTTTTCTTTTCATTTGATGTCCTTCGAAATACGCAAGCTTTTTATTTTGATGGAGTTCCGTTCATTTACGCTTTTCCTTTGTTGCTTGTGTTTTTGGTGTCATACTGAAGAAAGCATTGCTTAATTCAAGGTCACCAAGATTTATGCCTATGGTTTTATTTCCTGAGGGCTTTATAGTGTTCGCTCTTACACTTACATCTTTGCTCCATTTTGCGTTCACTTCTGTGTATGGTGTGAGGTTGGGATCCACCTTTCTTCCTTCTTATGTGACGGTCATGTCGTTCCAGCGCCATGTGTAAATAGACCATTCTCCTCCCCTCCGCGGAATTGTCTTGGCATCCTTGTTGGAAATCAGCTGACCATAGATGTGAGTTTGTTTCTGGACTCTGACTTCTCTTCCATTGATCTGCGTGTCTTTCCTCATGCCAGTAGCACACAGTCTTGATGACTAGCTTTGTGGCAAGTTCTTGAAACCAGGAAGTATGAGTCTTCCACCCTCATTCTTCTTTTTCAAGATTATTTTGGATAGTCTGGGTCCTTTGAATTTCCATCTGAGCCTTACGCTTAGTCCATTTCGGCAAAGCAGCTAGCTGGGATTTTGATAGGATTTGGTTTCGAATCTATAAGCCAGTTTAGGTGTGTATCGATCTTGAAGGATTTTCTTGTGATGAGTCTCTGAGTACTGGAGGCTGCTGGGTCTTAGGTCCTCTACAGTCTGCTCCAGCCTTCCTCTACAAACGTCTTCCTCATCTTCAAGTGCCCCCTTCTTTACCCAAACCAAGGCACTCACTGTGCACTCTTCACCCTTGTTTCTTTCCTGACTCTGCTTATTTGCTTTGTTGTTTTTTGCTCTATCTGAAAAGCCCTTTCCCTCAACTCTGAGTGTCCAGACTTCATATCTTTCATGCGTGAGCATGAAATTCTGCCCTCTGCATGAAACCGTCTCTGACCCCCAGATACCAGTTTCCAGCGAGCCCTCTCTCTCTTCAGCAGTCAGTGGGGATTGATGAATGCCTCGTGTAGGCACCTCAGGCTTTGCAAGAGAAGGCGAGTGGCTGAGATGCTGGCCTTTCCCTCCAGGGGCTTAGTCTGGTGGGTGACTCAGCCCTGCAAACAAGGAGTTGCCTCACAACATAATCAGAGCTCTCTCTCATCAGTCAGAGATCAGGGACTGTCTGCCTTCTTTGCTGCTTTCCCTCACACTCGGCATAGCACACATTCAGTAGAAGGAGGGAGGGAGGGAAGCACCACAGGTCACAGTGGCCAGAAGTTCAAAGGAAGTAATAGATTCTGTCTCTCACTTCCCACCCCAGCTCTGATGGGACGTGTTGCAGCTTGGCCTGGAGGGGTGCAGGGGAGAAGCACTTGGACTCCGGAGTCAGACTCACCTAAGATTGAGTCTGGCTTTGCCACTCACAGCTTTAGTGCCCCAAGCAAATGACTTCACCTTCTGGGGCCTCAGTTTCCCTATCTGTAAAATGGGGGGATTCGTATCTACCTCACAGTGGTGCTTTCAGCTTACGTATTAGCCACTTCCATGTTTTCTGGACGTCCTCACTACTTACCTTTCTCTTTGAGGACGAGATCTGTGTTTAATTCATTTGTGAATCACCGGAGACACCTACCATACATGGTGCCTTGCTCAGAGGATGGGCTCCATAAAGATAAGCTTTATTATTCTCTCTTGCCAAATTAACTTCCAGAAATACCAGTTCACGGTGCCACTAATGATACAGGCTTGTGCCTGTTTTCCGCAGGCCTGCCAGCATAGGTTTTAAATTTTTATTCAGTTTTACTATTCTAATTTTATTTAATTTTCATGTCATCATTTATTAGCAAGACTGAACATTTTCACAAGTGTTTGCTTGCTGCCTTTGCTTACTCTTACATGACTTGTCTGCCTAGGAACCAAAATTGCCTCGTAGACTTGTATTAATTTCTCACTTCTCCCTCGTGCTTTTCTTAGTTTCAAAATTTGCATTGGTGTTCATTTCTGACAACTAATTGACTTATAATGTCTTCATATTGATAGACTCTAGGGCCACAGGGGATTCCCCATTCTGCATTTTCCTCTTAATTTGTTGAACCAGTTGAGGGAGGAGGCCCAAGGCTGCGTCCTGCCCGGGCCTGTGGTCTAGTTGTGTTGGGGCCCCAGTGATCCTGGGTGGGAACGCTCTTCCCCATGATAGTTGTTCCCCGTGGACATTCTGAGGGCAGGTCCTGGCATCACCCATAAGCGTCTTATCACACAAGGAGGGTGGGTTTAGGGCAGCCCGTTCATTTCCGGTTGTATGGTCATTTCCTGGAGCCTGTCCCCAGTGGGGAGGGTAAGCCCAGGCTGACCGGATGAACCCGCGGTCAGCTCTGTGCAGCCTCAGTGCCTTAAGGCCCCGATTTTATAAAGTCGGCCAAGAAGATGAGACTCTTATAATGAATTTGAAATAGTTCGTTGCTATCCACACAGTACTTAAAATCTGGAAGACTGTTTTAGTAAAGTGCTGTATCGTTTCTGTGTGTTCATTAGCATGACTGAACACATTTCTATTGACTCTGTATAATATGTTTACTTAAAATTAGGCCTGTTTAAGCATGTGTAATTAGTGGCTCCTTCTACCCTGAGTTGCTGTAGACGGAGGAAAAGAGCAAAGAGCAGCATGGCAAAAGCAGGTAAGAGACCTGTGTTTCCATTTCTATGAGGGAAGGTCTCACCTTCTTCACATTTTCCCAAGTCTGATCTTACCAGCTCATAGTTTTGAAGATGCACTGTTGGTATGGATGTTTTCCCCCAGGATACCGTCCCTGTCTCGTAGGGTACAATGTCTGGGGTCTGGATTCAGGACATTGTTAGTCATAGCTCATAGATCTGATCTAGCCCTCAGTTTCCTTGCCTAGGAAAAGACCCCACCAAGTTTCTGAGATTCTACCTGGCTCTTTAAAAAAACACCCTCCCCCCAGTCAGCGATAAGACACCACCACTGACGGTAATCTCGCTTTGGTCAAGCCAAGACCAGTGGCGTGACTGTCCTTCCCTCCCCGCTCGGTGTCTGATTTGAGTGTGCTTACTTCCTGCCCCGGAAGTGAAAGGTCTTGAAAGTCAATGCCAAACACTGACATAAGTTGTGCACTGGAGGCTTACTGGTAATTATGATGTTAAGAGCACTCATGTCTATGCTCTACTGAGCACTTACTATGTGCCAGGCACTGGGCTAGGAGAAGCATATGATGTGTTATCACATTTCATCCACCTGATGTCCCTTTGGGGTAGGGTTTTAGTAATCCCCTTTCACAGATAATGAGACCTAGGCTCAGAGAAATTAAGTCACTTGCTTAAGATCGTAGAACTGATGGCGGAGTTGGGACTTCAACACAGGTACACCTGACTCGTGCATCCAGTGGATTGGAATTGACTGGAATTCATATTTAAAAACCACAAATGAACAACAACAACAAAACACCTGGTTGGTCAGCATCGGAGTTTGCTAGATCACCAGCTCATTGCTTTAAGACTTACTAAGTAAGAGCAAAGAATCACATATCTATCTTCTCTTTCTGGTACCGAAGCTTTTTCAGGGAGAGCAAGTAGTTGAAGAAGAAAAGTTGCTTTTTATGTAGAAGAATTCCAGCTAATAAATTCCAGAAGGAATCACAGAATTAGAAAATCGTGTGCTGGAGAGGATGTGGAGAAAGGGGAACCCTCTTAAACTGTTGGTGGGAATGAACGTTGGTGCAGCCACTTTGGAAAACAGTGTGGAGATTCCTTAAGAAATTAAAAATAGAGCTTCCCTATTACCCTGCAATTGCACTAATGGGTATTTACCCCAAAGATACAGATGTAGTGAAAAGAAGGGCCATCTGTACCCCAATGTTCATAGAAGCAATGGCCACAGTCACCAAACTATGGAAAGAGCCAAGATGCCCTTCAGCAAACGAATGGATAAGGAAGATGTGGTCCATATATACTACGGATGGAGTATTATGCCTCCATCAGAAAGGATGAATACCCAACTTTTGTATCAACATGGACGGGACTGGGAGAAATTATGCTGAGTGAAATAAGTCAAGCAGAGAGAGTCAATTATCATATGGTTTCACTTATTTGTGGAGCATAAGGAATAACACGGAGGACATGGGGAGATGGAGAGGAGAAGGGAGTTGGGGGAAATTGGAGGGGAAGACGAGCCACGAGAGACTGTGAACTCTGAAAAACAATCTGAGGGTTTTGGAGGGGTGGGAGTGAGAGGTTGGGTGAGCCTGGTTGTGGGTATTATGGAGGGCACGTATTGCATGGAGCACTGGGTGTGGTACATAACCAATGAATTCTGGGGGTGCCTGGGTGGCTCAGTGGGTTAAAGCCTCTGCCTTCAGCTCAGGTCATGATCTCAGGGTCCTGGGATCGAACCCCACGTCTGGCTCTCTGCTCAGCAGGGAGCCTGCTTCCCTTCCTTTCTCTCTGCCTGCCTCTCTGCCTACTTGTGATCTCTGTCTGTCAAATGAATAAACAAAATCTTTAAAAAAATTTTTTTAAAAAAACAATGAATTCTGGAACACTACAAAGAAACTTAAAAAAATTAAAATAAAATAAAATAATTTTTTAAAAATCACCATTTTGAAAATTTTAATGAGAGTATGGATCTAGGCAACAGTCATCAGGGGATGAAAACACTGCCCAAAGAATGGTCGTTGGGGACTTCACAACCCACGTTACCAGGCCAAGCCCACCGGAACCCCTGCAGGGTGGCAGGGCTGGACTCCGTGCCTCGTGACAGGACGCCACTGGACATCTCTGCACCACTTGTGAAGCCTTCCTACCTAAAAGAAATAATCTAACCTGCATCTAATCAAGCCTTTTGTTCCAACTGCCAGTCCACAGGGACTACAGGATAATGGCCCAATTTCAGCAATGTTCCGGTGGCCTGAAGGGAAGGGGAGGGCAGAGAGTTTGTTACAGAGGAAAAAGGACCTAACAGCCCTACCAACCAGATCCGGAGCATAGATGTCATTTCGATCTTGATCGAGGCAAAGCCCTAGTTAAATGGTATTTGGGAGACAATGGAGAAAACTTGAATGTAGACTGTCTACTGGGTGATGCCAAAGAGTCATTGTTCGTTCAGTTGGGTGTGACTGCAGCCTGCCGGTCACGTTCAGACTGTTGGCCGTAGATGCTTACTGAGATACTGGTGGCTGACGTGACACGGTGTGGGGAGTCATTTAAATCCTCCAGCGAAACTGCCAGCGAGCAGCTTGTCTGCGGTCCACAATGTTGAAACCAGATGAGGGGAACGAGTGGGTTCACTCTGTTGTTCTCCCCACTTTGGGGAATGTCTGAAAATCTCTGTCATAAAAAGTAAAAAAGAAAAGTCCACATGGCATAAAGTGTTAATACTCAGGGCATCTGTGTGTCTGTCCCTGATGGCGTGAGCGGTGAACAGACGGTGCGTGTAGGCTTTGGAAGCAGCCTCATGGGTTTTTTCCAGCTCTGCATGCCCCTGGGAGCCCTTCCTGGCAGGGGGGACTGGGGTCATGTCCCGAATGCAGGAGCAGGGCGACCGGCGCCCACTCTGCAGTCACGGCCTAGGCACCCCGTGGAGGGCAGGAGGGGCGCAGCCCAGTGACTTGGGTGGCTAGTCGCTCCTGCCGCCAGGAAGGGGACGTGACAGGAGACATTCAGGGTAGAGATGCTGGCATCTCTGGACGACTCACACCTTTTCTTGTTGTCCTTTTCTTCAGAGGAATTGGCTTTTAGAAAAAAGAGGCTGTGCATTAAATTTATCCCACGGGATTCAACTGAAGCCGCAATCTGTGACATTCGGATCATGGGCCGGACCAAGCAGGCCCCTCCTCAGTACACATTTATCGGGTAAGTCCTAGTCACACGGATGTCATCTCTTCTCTCTGACGAGAGAGCTCAGGTCACTCCCTGGGGTGAGACTGTGTGACCCACGGGGCTCTGGGCCACCTGCCTCTGCAGCCTGAGCTCTCATCACTGCCCTTCCCGCTAGTGCTGCTGCCAGTCCAGACCCCGAGCTCTTGACCTGTCTGTGCCTTTGTGCATGAAGCTCGCTCCTGCGAAGGGCCTTTCCTTCCCTTGTCCTGTGTGTTCGTCCTTCAGGCTCCTCGGGGACCTTGCCGCATACCTGAAAGTCCAGGTGTCCTCTCCGTTTTGCCCGCTCGGCCTCCAGTCTCTGTATTGCTTCTTCATCCCCGCTAGGGTTTGAGGAGCACCTATTTGTACCCCTGGGCCAAAGACCCCAGATATGATGGTGAAGGAGCCAGCACAGACCAGCTCTCTTGGAATTGGTATCCTAAGAGGGGGGACAAGCAACAAACAAGCAATAAATGAGTGAGACCATTTCAGTTCGTGGCAAAAATAAAACAGAGCGGTGAATGGAGGCTACTTCAGCGAGGTGCCCGGGAGTGGGGGGTGGTGACATGGGACAGAGATGCAAATGCCGAGAAGAAGCCAGCCATGCAGAGATGTGAAGGCAGAGCCTTTTAGGCTCAGGGGAAGGAAAAGTGTAAAGATGGGAATGGGTGTGGCGTATTCAGGAGCAGAAAGCAGCGCAGTGTAGCTGATGTGGGTGAGCAAGGGTGAGTCGGGCGTTGGGGTGAGCGGTTAGCAGGACCTCATACAACACAGAGGCAGTTTGGACTTTATCCCAAGCCCGCTAGAGAGTCGCTGGAGGGTCTAAGTCAGGAAGAAACATGAGCCTCATATGACTACATGATAATTCCTTGTGCGCTTCTTCAATCTGATGTTCATCTTCCCTGAGAAGCAGAGGGCAGCTGAGGGCCAGGCCCACTGTGTCTTGTTTACCCGGTAGCCCCAGTACTAGGCACGGGCCCAGCTCTGTAGCTGTTTTGTAAATACGAAGTACAGGGAATCTCGGGATTTCACTCTGGACTCTTGCTTGTAAGTGACAGGAAACCCAAGCCAGGCTGGCTCAAGCAAAAGGAAGAATTTGTTGGCTGGCATAACAGCAGAGTTCAGGGGGCAGGATGGCTTCAGGTATGGCTTGAGCTACACCTCTCAGAGGACATCACTAGGATCTAGTTTCCCCCTGATTACCTCATTGCTCTGATTCCATAGGGTGGATCCCACTCTTCTACATGTTCTCCCTTGATGAGTGGACTAGTGGTGGTGTGGGAGCTCCACCTACTTTTCCTTCAGGTTCAGTTTCTGAGGCAAAGAGCAAGTCATTGATCATTCAAATGGGTTCTAGAATTCAGTCTAACTGGTCTTGATTGATCTCACTGAAGTCCTGTGCATAGTCTGAGAAACCAGAACTGAGCTAGAAATGGGATTGGCTCCATTGGAACCCAGACGCTAGGACTGAGGGGTTGACTGTCCCCTCAAATATGGAAGGAAGAAGGCAGAGTCAGAAAGAGGGGTGAATGGATGCTGGATGCCCAGAAGATTAGAAGTACTCATTACATTCAGGCAACTGAATGTTGGGTCTCTCAACTGAAACTGAAACTCAGGTCTCTCAAACTAATGAGGCCCCTAGATGGTTTTCGGCATCCCTCTCTCCCTGGCCAGCTCTGCAGGTAGCCCCCACTTGTCCTCATGGGTGTGCTCCCCTCCTTGACTTTCGCAGTGTCCTCTGGATCTGGGTTGTGCTCTGTTTTGCTTCTTGTTCACTTGAGCCCAGGTCTTCACTCTACAGACTGGGCCTTTCTCTGTGGACCTTTTGCCGTGGGTGATGGCACGGAGGTGTAGTGTTTGCATGGAGGTCTGGGGAGCAGGCGTCACGGGAACAGATGGTTTTCATCCCGGGGCACAATAGTTCCTTTAGACCATTCAACTGTGGAATCTGAGTGCTCCGTCTCGGGATTCTGTGATCATCTCCTCCCTCCACACTCCAAAGTCCTGTTTTGCAACATGGTTTAAACTAATTATATAAAGAGCATTACAGGAGGAGGAAACAGTTAAGAGAATGACTGTACTTCAGGTACCTAGAAGCAGCCATTTACATATAAATAGTAGAAACCAACAATTTAATAATGAATTTTTAAAGTCTAACTTCGTCACTATGTGTATTTTTAATTATAAGCTATAGTACTTTAAAAGACTCAATTTTTAATCAGTTTAAACAATTCTAAAGAATAGATTGTTACCATATGTCTTGATAATCAAAACTAGAACCTTCTTTCTCTTATATCATTTTGAAAAGATAGCTAAATAAAGCATATTTTGTATCCTCTTGGGGCAAAAAATTCCTTTTCAGAAGAAGACAATTCCAGTATTATTTTGAAGGAAGGAAAAAGGACAGTGCCCAGAACTCTGAGTCACCTTTTTCTTGAAAATGAGCATATACATTACTCTGCAAGAGTTCAGGGTTGTCGGCTGGGGGAGACAAACCTCAGGCTGAGAATAGCCCCTCCAAGGCTGGGACCATGGGGCCATCGCCGAGGTGTGATGGAATCAGCCATCTGATGAGCCGTGATCATGGTTTGGAATCGTTCCTGTAGTGTACTGAGAAGTTACCAGAAGTCTCCACTGAATAAATCTGTCCTCGTTTGACGAGATGCAGTTCTGTGGGGCGATTGAGAAGTTTTAAGTTGGATGTGGCTAAAATAATCCCGTTCCAGTTCCTAAGACCAAACCTGTCTCATAAACACTCCTAACCGGTGGGGTCACACATCAGGGAACAGGGGGCAGACCCAGTGAGGCATCTGTTGAGTCCTATTGCGGCCGCTCTCGTTTGTAGTGGTCCGTGGGGCACATGCCTCAGGCTTTGTGGTTTGAAGAGGTCTCACCAGCTGCCTCTGCGAATGAGGCCAAATGCAGGTGACATCCAGGCCACAGGAGTTTATCCAGAAGTTGGGACGTGTCCTTGAGCAGGGTGGTGCTAATTCCCGTCATAGGGAAAAAAACCAGCACATGGGGGTGCCTGGGTGGCTCGGTCCTTAAGGATCTGTCTTCAGCTCAGGTCATGATCCTGGGCTCCTGAGATGGAGCCCACATCGGGCTCCCTGCTCAGAGGGGAGTCTGCTTGTCCCTTTCCTCTGCCCCTTTCTCCTGCTCGTGCAGTCCCTTTCTTTCTCTCTCAAATAAATAAAACCTTAAAAAAAAAAAAAAAGCACATGCATTCATTCGCCCATTGTTGCCCGGTCTGTCTCACGGTAACCAGAGAAAAGCCTTGAAATGGATTATCACATAATTACCCATAATGAAGTGGCAAAATCAAAAGAATTTTGAAGACTGAGAACCAAGGAAAACATCAGTAGTATAGTAGGAAGGCTGGCTCCAGGGAAGGTAAGGAAGATGGCAAGTCAGGGAACCTGCCTTGTTAGGACAGCTGGCTTCACATTAGGCTCTGAACTCTAACACCCAGACCACAAAGGGCAGTGATAGAATGGATGCTTGTGGGCAAGAGCAGTCTCGCGGGCATTTGAGGCTGTGATTCTTTAAACTGAGCTGGTTTGCTTTGTTGCTCAGGTAAATGCTTTGTGCTGGGTCACACCATGACGATTTCTCTCTTCTCCCAAAGGGAACTGAACAGCATGGGGATCTGGTACCGAATGGGCAAAGTACCGAGGAATCATGACTCATCTCAACCCACGACGCCTTCCCAGTCGTCAGCTGCTTCCACCCCGGCCCCCAACCTCCCCAGGTGAGGCCTCTTCGGTGGCGTCTGGTGCTATTAGGCGTGTTACAGTGCTGTGGTCTTGGGTCTCACTGCGTAACGTTTTGAACACTTCCCCGTAGCATCTACTAAAAACTGCAGAAGCAATATGCTGCTAGAGGAGATTTTTTAAAAATCCAATTAGAAATGTAAAAGCCATTCCGTATTCTATCTTGTATGTATTCTGCTCCTAAGATAGCAGAATATGCAGCGTTCCGTTGGCTTGCTCTTCTAAAGAGCTCCTAGCTACACACAGACACGTGACTTGAAGCCACGTGGTTGGCCCTAAGAAGGGAGAATTCCTTCTCTGCCTTGGCCAACAACTCATTTGAGGGCTGGTAAGTCATTTTGTTCGTGTTCATATCATTTCTTTTCCCACTGAGCTACAAACTAAGAAATGGGTAGTTTGGGTATGAGAGAAGAGCGAGGAGGTTTTCAGGGGGTGTTGGTTTCAATAATTCCACAAAGAATCTTAGGTGAGCAAACTGGTCACCTGATCTCAGTTGTAATAGAGGTAGTCGTGGTCTCTGCGAAAAGCAGGTGGTAAAAAGCATCCTGTCAAATAAAGAAAACACTTACCTCTCAGCACTGACTTCCCGTGGTGAGCCCTGCATAACGTCGAGAATTGTCGATTTCCTATGTTGTGCACCTGAAACTAATATAACGTGTGTGTCCACTATAGTTCAATGATAACAAAAACCTGGGCCTTACTATAGTGAATTATTTGAGGTCAAGAAACAAACAGCAATGAGGGATTACATTTGAGAAAGGCATTACAAAAGTAAATAAAACAAGAATTGGCGAGGCATTGGGGAGGGATGTAGCATAAACGAGAATGCGTCTCCTGGCCTCCTCCGGGGCCCCAGAAACCCCACCACACACCAAGAGGTACAGAGGAGCGGGTGGTGTGGCTGCCGGGTCTCTGCGCGCTGTTCCTCTAGCTGAGTGTCCGCCCCCCTCAGAAGAGCGCCGCTGTTGTGAGCCAGGAGCTCAGGGGACTCTGTCCTTCGGGACACCCCCCATAAAGACAGTCTGGTCTTTCTCGAGATAGTTCTGCAAACCCACTGGTACTTGAGCTTGACTACTCGGAATCACCTGGAACTTGACAAGTAGTTTTTAGTCTTGCTCTGGCATGAAGAGCCAGCAAGAGCTGGTGAGCTGCTCAGAGTCTCGGGGTGACCGTGGTGTGTCTCCAGTTTAGGGGTACCGGACTAACACAGCTCAGGTCAGCGTTTTCATGGTCCTTTCTCAATACCCAGAGCATTGGCACAGCTGCGGTCACTGTCGCCTGTGCAGGGGGTCACCTCAGGCCTATAGCCCCGGAGTGGTTACAGCTGCTGCCTGTTGACATCACATGGTCTGGAAGGACCTAAGCTTGGGCCCCACCTCCGGGCAGGCTGTAACTTTCTGTTGGGTCAAGAGCACCGCGTCTCCCAGTTAAAGCAGGAAGAGCAACCTCTCCAGAAGCTTGCCCGGCCGCGAGAGAGCACGGTCACTAGCAGCTGAAGCGAGAGGGCCCAAGAACGCAGGCCACGGGAAGCCGAGCGGAACTGAAGGTAGTGCGTCAGAACAAAAGGTTTATAAGGTTTATATATTTTATGCAAAACTCTTGCTGTACAGTTCGTGGTTTACGAGGGCTACAAGGAAGTTGGATCAGTTTTGTTTTACTTGCCAAATGAAACAGATGTCAAAATAGTCCATATAAAGTGTATTCCCGGGGTGTCTGGGTGGCTCAGTTGGTTAAGCGTCTGCCTTCGTCTCAGGTCATGATCCTCAGGGTCCCGGGATCGAGCCCTAAGTCAGGCTTCCTGCTAGGCGGGGAGTCTGCTTCTCCCTCTCCTCCCTGCTCGTGCTCTCTGTCACTATCTCTGTCTCTCTCTCTCTAATAAAAAATCTTTAAAAATAAATAAATGTATTCCCATTTCAATGGGTTAAGTCCACTGGTGTGCAGAAGGATAATTAAATGGTATGTTAATGCTTCCAGCTAAACACTTTCTGTCCCCAGCTCTCCTCTCTCGCTAGTCAATCCTTTCCAGGTGGCATGCGCATCTCTGTGAGCCTCCTAATGTATGGAGGGAAGGGGGTGTTTTTGTCTTTGCTTTTTGTATTGTTTTCCTATCCAGTACCTTTGACTTTAAAAAAAAAAATGAAATGCTGATGTTTCATTCAGAATTTCCACTGAAGATTTATGAAACGATGAGCATCTTACTTCCTTGAGGCTTTGGGTCTGTCCTCTCCCCAGCAGCGAAATCAGATAGCTTTCTCTCCGGTGGTGGTGAGCTCTGGGCGATGCTTGTTTTCCCGTGGCGGTCTGCAGTGAGCCCATCGGCTGAAGGCTTCCAAATCCAGCTCCCGTGACCTTCTTCTCTCCCTCACCCCTAAGCTTCAGACTTTAAGCTAAACTGGTAGTCTCTTCCCTTGCTTTTTCATGTTGCAGTGTCTTTGCTCATGTGGACAGCTATACAATGGTGTGTCTCAAATCCCCTGCCTTAGATGGAAGCTCAAAAGCCTCCTCTCCCAGGAAGCCTTCCCTGAACACCCTGGGGTTGGGTCTGGGCTGGGCTTTCCTCTCCTCTCCCAAGGCTTCTTCTCAGCCATCATGCCTTCACCTTGGGTTGTGGACACGTTGCGAACTCCTTGAGGGCAGGAACCTTG
>ML099234.1:15409-28063 GCA_003697995.1 Taxidea taxus jeffersonii
CCCCCCGCCACGGGCAGCATCCAGACAGCATTTGGGTTTTTCAGAGCTGCCGGGGATCCTCATAAGCCTTCTTTAAGAAGTGTATCTTGTCCCCAACCTCAAAACTTCAGGCTCCCTCGGCATGTGGGTGGCTCCATCAGTTAAGCATCCAATGCTTGATCTCAACTCAGGTCTGGATCCCAGGGTCGTGAGTTTAAGCCCCGCAGTGGGTTCCTCATTGGGTGTGGAGCCTACTTAAAAAAAAAAAAAAGTCAGACTCCACAGACCTGCATGGGAGGTCCTGCAGACACCTTACCGCAGGTGCCTCCGGGCAGCTGCGGTGGATGGGAGGGCACGCAGCACGGGGAGCTTGCCACTGGGGCCTGCACGTGTGGCTTTCCATGCTTTCTCGTCATCTGACTTGTGGCCATGGTCCCCTTCCGTTCACCAGTGCGGCTGTCTGGGTGCGTCTCTGAGCTGTGGAGGGCTGTGGGGCCCCCTCCCTGGGATGGAGGGCACAGGGGGCCCCCAGCGGTGCTGACCCCGAGTCTGTGTCCTGCCATGGGCGGATATTGTGCCCCTTTCTGGGTCCACCCGAACGAGGTAGTCCAGACTCCAGAGTGCTTCTGTGGACCCCGGGCTCGGGCCGACCGAGGAGAGGCAGGACGTGTGTTTCCAGGAGCTCCGCTGTGCCCTTCCCCTTGGCCTGAGTCTTGCACATTGTGCTTCTGAAGGAGGAGCTGCCCCCTCAGGCTGCGGGCACGTGTGATCCTGCACTGACATTGCCCGCCCCTCCCGGGGAGAAGGTGTCCTCCCCCACCCCCACCCAGAGCCCCGGAGCACACAGTCCTTTGCCAGCAGTTGAGGCCTGCCCGCCAGCCTCCGCCTGCGAGGTGCAGCCTCTGGGGAGCCTCTCCCAAGTGCCAGGCGAGGCTGAGCTTCCCTTCGAGGCACGTGGCGCTGCCCGAGTTGTTGCAGTATCTCCTGGTGATTTGTCAGCTCCCGGCGCGGTGTCAGTCACAGGTTCCAAGTCTGTTTCTTAGTGACAGACATAATTGTACTTAACTTTTTGCGTGGATGTTATCAATCTGTGACAGATACTCTGGGAAATGGGGCATTTTGATTGCAGAAGATCTGTCACAGGCATTTAGTCTTTCTCCCAGGGACACCAGGATTCAGTCACAACTTTTGCATGTCGATGTCAGGTTTTGAGAACATAGATCCTCGCTGACCTCAAAAATCGCTCCGTCACTCCCATCCCAGGGCTGTCATCTGAAAGGTTAATGGCTCTTCCTCAAGGAGAGAGACAGTCATACGGCAAGGATCTGGAATTCAGGCCGTGCTGGTCCAGGCGCGCGCCCCCGAGGCCCAGGAGCCACTGCACGCTGTCCCCCCACTCCAGTCGCCTGGACCCCACCTTCCTGGGGACAGGGGACCGCCTCTCTACTGGATCAACCCCAGAGTAAGCCAGCAAGTGGAGGCAGCCTCAGCACACCGGCTGGTGTCCTGTCATCTAAGCCTCCATCAGTACTCAGTTACAAGATGATCTTTATGCTGCAGAGGACATGTATCGCCTGCCCTGTTGTGGCAGGATGTGAATGGCACCCATCAGGCAGGCCGAGTTCCCCGTCCAGGTATTTGCCGCCCATCCCAAGGGGTGGAAGGCTTGGCATTGGAGACGCTGCCTGTCAGGAGGCCCAGCAGATTTCCCTGTTGTATAGGTTTAATGGAGAAGGCTCAGCCCAGGGGAGTGGAGGGAATTCCAGAACTGAAAGCTCTTCTTTAAGGTCCCTCATTTACAAGAAGAGTCCCCTCCGCCCTGTCTCAAGGTGAGATTAGAAGCCAAGGGCCCAGTCCAGTGATCCTTTTCCTCCCCCATAATGGTAAACACGGTGTGTCCTGGATTCCGAGCTCACACCCATAGGAACAAGAGACAGGTTTTGGGGGGGGGCAGGTACGTGAGTCCCTGGGGAGCACTCTGCCTTGGTCCCGCCAAAGGAGGGCTTGGGGCTAGCCATCCCAGCCAGGACCTTCAGAGCCATGCACCCCCACAGGGCATGTCCAGGCAGGACTGTGGGTCTGGCTTCACTTGGGATAATTAGACTTCCTTTTCCTTCACACAAAAACCACACAGATTTTTGTTTATTTAACTTTGAAGATGGGATACACATTTTCATAGCCTTCCTGGCTGCATTACCCCTTTGAAGATGAAGACTTCCTGCAGATGTTTTCACACAGAGGTCCGCTGTAGGCTTGAGTTCCCCTCACTCTGCCCTTGGTACCTTCCCCCTGATGCTTTCCAAAGTACCAACAGCCAGGGGTGCCTCCGAGAAGGGCAGTCCATGGGGTGGGACCTGAACACTAATTTAGTAGTAGATTCGAGATTGCACTTCCGGGGCTGACGTATTATTTCAGTAGCTCACCTTGATGCTCTTTGCCTAGAACTTTAAAGCCCTGGGTTGCCTGCCGTCCTGTTCGGATTTCCACATGTTATTTCTACTTTCTGGAACCTTCACTGGCTTCCTATTATCTGACATACCTCCCACATCACCTTGTATTAATCAGATGATTCTTTTCTTGACTCCTGAGCACCTCCCCCTCCTTCCAGAACCGTCTCTGCGCCGGCCATTGCTGTGTATCTTGGCCTGTCCTGCTGCTGCCCTCCGGAAAGGGGCAGACCAGAATGCAGAGGCTTGGTCCTGTCCACCTTGCAGCCTGGGATAGCTTTCGCCCCTTCTAGAAAGCCTGGCCCAGACTGTTTTCCCTCTTCCCCTCTTCCAGTTGCTCACACCAGACAACTCGGCATTTCACATTTTCCTGTCATTGCTACATATATTTATGCTTGGTCCTATGACCAGATTTGCTGGCTTATTGATGACAGGGATTCTCCTGTTTCCTTTCTGTCCTTTAATGCTTTAGAAAAGGCTAGTCACACAGAAATACAGGTGATAACATTGTGCTCCCGTGCATGGCAGCTCAGCGAGTACTTTGAACCATGTCCTCTCACTTAATTCGGTACGTGTTCAGTGGAAGGTGCCTGGTCCCAGAATGTCAGGGACTTTGAACACCGGGTTCCTGGCATATCTGTTGAATGTATAAAGTGAGCTGGTTTAGATACATACGACCAGGTATTAATCTATTGATCCGTCCCTCCTTCCATCGGTTCTGCCAGCCAGCCAGCAGAACTCACATTGTATCTGTTAAGGGTCCGGCACTTTCCAAGTGCTTTTCAAATAAGAACTCCTTTAATCCTCATAACAGCTCTGGGAGTAGGTACTGTCCTCACATCCACTTTAGACCAAGGGGGTGAAATCCCTTTCCCAAGGTCACGCAGCTACTGAGAGTCAGAGCTAGGATTTGAACCCAAGCTGGTGAGCGGCCTGGGGCTTACATACTCCGCCCCGAGGCTCCCGGCCACAGGGTCGCCGGCTGGGAGGCAGCCACCCAGGTGTCCCAGCTGTCTCCACGTGCGGCCTCTGCAGGCTCCTGGCCAGCAGCAGGGAGCCACTGACTGGCCAGAGTGTGTCCATGTGGGCGTGGGGGAGCCACTGTCTTCCCCAGGCTCCTCTGGTCAGAAGCTGCCCACGAGGTCTGCGTTCACACCCTTGTAGGAGACCCGTGAATGCTGGTCCCTGCCCCATCTGCCCAAGCCGGACGAACAGCTGAGAACAGGTGGAGGCCATACCCAAGGGGGCCCCAGCGGCACAGCTCCCTGCAGCGGTCTCTGAGCCCGCGATGAAGTGGGGTTCCAAGCGGTGTGATGTACCCTGGCCACTGGGAGAGCGGTGTGAGAGAGACCTGGCGGGGAGCGTTTAAAACGCTTGTGTCACCGCACTGCGACCGCTTTTGCAACAGTACCCAGCTCCGTGGCGGTGTCGGGCGAGGCTGAAGGGGCGGTTTCATCAGAACGCGGTTTGGTAGTGTTGGATATGAGTGATGAGTTTAGGCTGAGCAATACACTTTTTGGTATTAATTTTTAATACGGCTTCTTGGGAAGTCAGAGCTTCTACTTAATGAAGAATTGACTATTAGTCAGTACAGCTCCCATCCCTTCTTTGCTTTCACTTGAACACCTCAGATTTTGACAAGGTAGTTGCTCGTAAATGTGGTATCTTTATAATTTTTGTGACCCTGTGAGTGTCTAATTTTTCTTGTTGGTTATGACGGTTATACGCACTGCTTGGTGTTGTCCCGGAAGCAGGGCCGTAAATGTGGAATGATTTCCCCCCGCGCCTGCTTCGCGGGTGCACGCGGGCTCTTTGTGCACTTGGTTTAAGCTCCAGGGTTTGGAGAAAGGCCTTTTTCAGGATTATGAAAATAGTTTTCCGTGTGTCAGAACAGATTTATCAGTTCACTTTAGGGTCGGTTTTGTGAACCAGACCATTTAGGGGAGGATATTTTACCTTTTATCCGAGTGGAAGCTGACAGTCTATTTGCAGGGAGCTCTATAGAATATTTCACCTGGGTCTCTCAGTGTAAATCTAGCCGCCGAACAAAGTAAAAATGGGCGTTAAGTGAAATTTCCCACTATTTTACCCACCCCCCCGAACCCCCACCCCAGTGCTGTTCTATGTCAAGGCAGGCTTTCAATTATTAATTTGGATATTTATTAAAATCCTGCGCTTGCAGTAACTTTTAAAAAGACCCCTTGAATTTTATTTGGGTCGGGTTTCTGCCTGTGGGTAGGGTAGCGTTCAACTTGAGTATCGTTTCTTAAGCAGATGTTTTGTTTCCAGTTGAATGATAATGTTAACAATTATTAGAATAAATAAAATTATCATGGCCATTATTTCAGCTACAATTTTTTGAGCATCGTGTGCCAGGCATTGTGCAAACACTTCATAGCTATAGTTTTAATCTTTATAACCATGCAGTGAGGTGCATAAATGGGAACGAGCGAAGCCTTTAAGAAATGAGCAAGCTGCAGTGGGGAGAGGTGGCGGCTGGCCCAAGGGCAGAGCATTGGGACTCAGAGGGGTCAGGACTGGAGCCTGGTCCCACCATCCCTGCCTGAGTATTGGGACTTCACCTCCGTGTCTCCTACGGCCTCACCGGGGACCAGACGTTAGCCAGAAGCCATTCCGGACCATGGTCCCCATTGCACCTCCTTATTCGTCATTGCTTTATTTTGCTAAACAAATTGTTTTCCGCGGCTTCTGAGATTGATTGAGCAAGAAGGAGAAGAATGTGCCTTTGATTCTTTGTTAGGGTTTGTTGTTTTCTGCTCGGACTGTTCCCTGCCCACCCTGCGCTCTCACGCACGCAGCCTTTTATGGATCTGAGTTTGGCAGTCTCCCTGCTCTTGAATTTTGGAAAAGCGGATATTTTAGTAGGCTGGAAGAAGATGAAAAGCTAGAAGTGCCCATATGTTCCTTGTTTTTAAAAGTAGGGTCAGTGAGGTTTAGAGACTCTTTAAATATTTCAGTTTATAAGATTAGACTAGATCATCTGGAATGGAAGTGCGGTGCCCTGGGTCCCAGACTTCGCTTTTTTCTTCATTTCTTTTATATGGGAGGTAGGTGTTTGGGCATGGCAGGGTTCAAGTGTAATAAAACTTAAATGTAGTGAATAAATACCACGACTTGGAGTGTTGCTGCAGCTATGAAGTTAGTTTCCTTTCTTTTTCTTTGTTTCTTCTTCTTCTTTTTTTTTTTTTAGTAATCAGGGACTTAAAAAATAGCCAGTTGGTACGAGGATGGTGTAACTTCACTGAAAACTCTGACGCTTTAAAGGAATATAGTTTTTGGCATTTTTCTACGGAAGCGTTTTCTTCACCCGGTTAAATCTTCGCGGGTCGACATCAAGCATCCATCCTGAAGTGTCTGAGTCCTTTGAAATTGCACCCAATTGTGAATTTCGTTGAAACCACTCCAGCCTTTGCCTTCATTCTCTCTTGGATTAGGGTTGGCAAATATGACACGCTGCTGGTTTGTCTCAATCCCAAGAGGACCGCAGAAGCCAGGGATTGGAGCAACTGCCTAGCCCAGCCCCAAGTTCCCAGCAAGGGGCCCCCAGAGGGGACTCGATGCCCTGCACACAGAGAAAGGCGGGTTTGGGACCAGTTACAGTGCACCTAGTGCTCCACACTTCCTGCCTCAAGGCGGGACAGACAGCCATTTACTGCCCTTGGTTGCCCTACATGAGGTCCTGGGAGACACCTGCGTGAGAGAGGCCTGTGGCCACCAGGACACCCAGATGGGAGGGACCTGGACCTTCCCCACCGAGAGTAAGCGGGAGCTCTGTGCTCGCCGGCATGTCTTGTCATGTTCATTCACTCTCCATACCTCTTGGATTCTAAATTTCAGGAGTAATTTGTCACTTTAGAGGAGGGAGTCATTAATAACCATTATTTAGAACTGTCGAGCCTTCCTCTGTGTGTGTGAGTGTCTGAGTTAAGCATCCCAAAAATTGGCCTTGTTGGTGGCAAACAGGGCCTCCATGTTGACAGATCTGAGGCTGCCCCACCCCCAGCGGCCTTTCTCACGTTCTGGTTATTCCAAATCTGTCTTTAATCACTGAGAGGGTGGCGGCCGAGTGGTTGAAGCCTGTCCTCCTGGAATTCATTAGTATTATTACCAAAGACCGTGTTGTAAATTGTTGATTTTTTTTTTAACTGCTTGGAAAAAATTTCTCCTTAACTATTTCATTTTAATGTGCTTTGAAAGAAAAAAAAAGAAGGAAGAAAGATTTTTCTCATCAAACATTTGAAACGAAATAGTTCAGAAACCTCGACTTCAGATCTCACCGGGTGTGGGCTGAGGGGTTGTCCTAAAAACTGAAATAGCATCTCAGCCACCCTCAGGCTGTGGGGTGGGGGCCCCCAGCAAGAACCCCCCAAACCTGCCGACCGTGGTTAAAAAGAATTGGCATTCCACCTATGTTAATGCACATTGTTATTCTTTAACATTAAAATTCCTCTAAAGCAGTAATAATTACTGTTAATATCTTTCAATGGAAACTTACAGTAAAGGAGCAATAGTAGAAACAGTATTTAAAGGAGAGCTGCCGGCGTGATAAGAATGCAAATAAGTGTTATTAGCCTAATGATTTTGCCGTCGCCATGGTTGTGCGGCAGCAGTGTTGTGAATATGTCATCCGGCACCCGTGAATTTGGAAAGTGTGTCAAAACACAACTTCAATTAGTTTGCTCTAATTATGGCTCTGGAGAGTTTGTAACTACATCACTCCTCATTAAAAGAGATTTTCTTATATGGATTAATGTAATATACAAAGGAAAGTTTCAAAGTTCCCCACGCCGTTTGCTCCTGCAACAAGCAGGCTTGGAGCAGGGCTGATGGATCCTGGGTCCGCTGGTGCCCCCCAACCAGGCCTGGCAGAGGCAGGGGACGGAGTCGGGGTGGGGGCCGAACCAGGGGCTGTGGCCAGAGGGGCCTGTGCTGGCACTGCACGGAGCAGCTCATCCCTCCGTCTGGTAATCAGGCTCCTGCTAAAGTGGCCATTGCAAACGGAGTCTTGACGATTGCCACAAGAGGCTAAATGAACCCATCTCAGGCCTTTAAACTGCTAATCCGGAACTATGGGGGTGTCCCTCATCCACAGCACCTGTGGAGTCTGGAAGCCGAAAGTGCTCGCAACCTCCCATGGCCACGTGCCACGTGGGAAGCTAGCCTTTGGTCCAGTCCTGGGGCCTTGTGGGAGATTTCATGGGAAAACTTCTTATTTGGGGTCCTGCAGGATCACACCACCTCTGCGAAATGTCAAATGTCTTGTCATTGAGTGAAAGAGTATCTTAAGGAAATGTTATCGCTTGTCTAAACTGCTGGGTAGGTACAGATGCTGTTGTTGGGGGGCGGGGCATGCCTGGGTAGTTCAGTCCTTTAAGCCTCCAACTCTTGGTTTTGGCTGAGGTCGTTATCTCCGGGTCGTGAGATGGAGCCCCCAGCTGGGCTCTGCTCTGGGCATGGAGTCTGCTTGAGATTCTTTCCCCCACCCTCCCCCTTTCCTCTCCCCACCCCCATTCACGCACACTCTCACACACTCACTCTCTAAAATAAATAAGATCCTTTTAAAAACTGCTTTGTTGAACTGTTGCCATTTTAAAAGAAAAAAAATCCACGTTTTCTTATACTGTTACTGACTTCCCTCCCCTTGGACTCCAGTAGGGCTCTGCAGTACCCACCTCTTCGAGGCTTCCCTGTACAGGGTGTAGACAGCTATACCGGGTCTCAGGTCCACTTTACAAGGCTGTTTCCTCGAGCTTTGTTGCCCCTCTCTATGCCCCATTCCCTCGAGCAGCCGGCCACAGCGTCCTTATGACTCCCCAGTTGAAGGAACTCAGTGGTACAATTTGAATCCAAGAGTTAAATTTTAGAATGCTTGTTGAGTGCACCTGGGCTTTGGGTCAACTCCTCACCCCCCAATTTATATACACAATGCAGGATATCCAAAATATAGCTTTGGATATGCTTTCTTGACCTTTGATTATTCTCTTTGTCCTTATTTCTGGTACATACTGGGGGATATATAACTTGACCTTCTTTATACTACTCACAGCCAGTGTTCTCTTGAATGCATTCTATCGCTGCTCCAAGTCTCAATTTCCTCTTCTGGAAAGTGGGGATAAGAATATCACCCTTGCAGATTGTTCTGAGAAATAAACAGGGGACACATGAAAGTGCCACACCAGGCCCACAGTGGGCCCTCATGCGCATGGCCTTCTGTCTTTGCCCAGGCTTTAGTTCACGGTCCAGTCTGAGCCTGAGACCTCTCTGTTGCCCCCATTTGGCTCCTTTCTGCCCCAGCTGTAGCTTCAGTCACCCCCCTCCCGCACCCCCTACCTGCCGCCAGTTCTCAGAGAGCCAGACTGTGGAAACAGGGGCCCCGCAGAACTGGGGCAGGGATCTGGGGCGGGATCGCTGTGCTCACAGGTGAGCAGCTGGTGAGGGGTTAAGGTAGTAATTGTGTAAGTCTTCCAGGCTTTCTCCCAGTTCTGCGATAATTTGATGAAGAACTTCACCCTAATTAAATATTCAAATTAGGAATAAGTGTCAATATGGCTTCCCATTGCCTGGAATGATGATTAATTGTATTCAAAACTCTAGTGGCCCGCTGTAATCTAAACTGAACCGTTGTTCTTGATTATTTTCTGCACCACACTTGCCGTGTTTTTGTTTTAAGATTTAAACTAGTAATTGATTTGCCATATGCCGTCGAGCTGCACATACTTTAAAGCTGTGCGTTTAGGAGCTTGGGGGGTTTGGATTTTTGAATTCCTTAGTCTTCCAGTGGCCGTTTTTGTGTCCAGTGCGGAGTGGTTTGGTTGGGAGGGGGCAGGGTGTGCTGCCCAGGAGGAAAACTCATTATATAATCAGGTCGGTAGGCTGAGGTTGTATTGATCCCAGCAAATGGGTTGCTTGAATGGAAAATGGAAAGTCTGCATTTACATTTGGCTTCTGCTTTGCATTGTCTTGGCAAAGCAACATGTTTCTAGTGGAAAAAGCATCTACTCAAATCCTCGCTCAGCCAGGTTCTTTTGCCGTGTGTCCTTGGGCAAGTCTCCTAACCTCTCTGAACCTCCTTTCACCTGAAGAGTAGAATAATACTTACTTTGTTGGGTTGGGCCACTTAGAGATGAGTGTGAATCACGAAGAATGGTTCCGGTGCTCAGTGAGTATTAACTGTCATAGTAATAGATGATTGTGGGAACAGAGCCTTCAGTGTTGATCCCCCTGCCTCCCACCTCCTGACATCTGACTCCAAAAATGGTCTCCCATTTCTCTGACTCCAGGAGCCTCCATTGCTGTCTCTTCCTCTGTGACATCTCCCAGCTCATTGCCTTGACTCTTGAATTTCTACTTCATTGTTTGAGGCTTTTCTACCCATTCCCACTTGCAGTCTTTTCTCTTGGCCGATGGGACCCCAGCTTTGACAGCCCTGGACTGGGCACTTCCTGGGGTTTGGTGGAGCGCCCAGTCCATGGTAGACACTCAACAGATATTTGTTGTTTTCTTTTTTGTTTTTAAGATTTTATTTATTTATTTGACAGAGAGGTCACAGGTAGGCAGAGAGATAGGCAGAGGGTGGCGGTGGGGGCGGGAGCAGGTTCCCCGCTGAGCAGAGAGCCCGATGCAGGGCTTGATCCCAGGACCCCGAGATCATGACCTGAGCCAAAGGCAGAGGTTTAACCCACTGAGCCACCCAGGCACCCCTGTTTGTTTTCTGTTGCTTTTTTTTTTCTTGCCATTGCTTTAAAATGGAAACATACAACCTTATTTGCATATCTTATATTTAGAGCTTTTTACTTTATGATCTAGCTGATTTATGTGTTTCAATTTACTTGTAGATATATTCCTAAAGAGGAAAGATAGAAGTCTCATCTGGCTCTTTTTTTGTTTATTTTTTTTTAAATTTATTCTCTTAGAGCAGTTTTAAGTTCATTATAAAATTGAGAGGAAAGTATGGAGATTTTCCATATATCCCCTGTCCTCACATATGCACAGCCTCCCTGTTCAATATGACTCACTAGAGTGGTACTTTTTTCCCCCCCCACCAGGGATAAAACTACACTGACACATCGTAATCACCCCAAGTCCACAGTTTACCTCCGGGTTGACTCTTGGTGTTGTACATTTTGTGGGTTTGGACAAATGTATGATGACATATGTCCATCATTATAAAATCAGAGTATTTTCACTGCCCCAAAAATCCTCTGTGTCCTGCCTGTTCACCTCTCCCCCAGCCCCTGGCAACCACTGGTCTTTTTACTGTCTCCACAGTTCTGCCTTTTCCAGAATGTCCTAGAATTGGAATCCTATAGTATGGAGCCTTTTCAGATGGGCATCTTTCACTTAGTAATATGCATTTATCATTTGGGTTTTTTTAATGATCTCGGTGCCAAATCCTGTTCTTGGCCTATAGTAGGAGCTCAGTTAAAAACTGGTGGACCAGATCAGTCCCAACACAAGATTATAGCAGCCTTATGTGCCTGCCCCGTCTGCCCTGGGATGGCATCAATTCATTCAGTTTATTTGGAATTAAGTTTCAAGTCTGGGCATAGGAAGTTTATGAGATAAAGGATATCACTGTAAAGGAAATGGGTCTGTTTTAGGTTTTACAAAACCTCACTTGCCTTCGCTGGTGTCTGTCCATCACAAAACGAAACAAAGCTGTCTCATTGGTCCATGAAAAATGGTAGTAAAGTTTGCACATGGTGATTTCTTTCTGAGGCTGGCTCCAAAATCAATGAAAAAAGAAAAACCCCCATGCCAGAAATTATTTTAGGGCTTAGAGTCATTAAAATAACTGACTCTTGGTTTTAGTAGAATGAAGTGACAAGAAAAATGTGCAACATTGTCTCATGTTATCTCTGGGTCTTCACAGATCTGAATCCTAACTCAGAGCTCAGTTTGGAAGCACAGGGGACCCGACCTGGAATCCTTTCTGTGAAGTCTTTGAGGACGGTGCTGGTCAGGCCTTCCAGCTGAAAATGATTCATTTTAATTACCGTCCAGGGCGATCTGATACCTGAGCATATGGTCCTTAAGAAATAAGCTTGCCTAAACTGTCAGCGAGCTTGGGCAATGGTCAGGGACCTCATTCTGACACCGTTGACCAGCCTTGGAGAGCGGACGCTCTAGAAGGTGCTTATTAAAATGCCAGCAGGTGCAGCGAGGGTCCCCTTCCCTGTGACTCCCTCACCCTGCTTGTGCCAGGTGTTTTATAAGAGCCTTTTTCTTCATTAAATGGCATTCATTAAGCACGTCCTTACACCTGGCACAGAAGCTGTGTGTCACAGATGACTTCTTCCCCATGGTGTTTTGCAGGAATAAAGTGGAATTTCATGTAGCCGTTCGCTGTGTTCTTCCCCCCACCTGACCACCCTCACTCAATTATCGTGGCTCTTGCATATTATATTCCTCTGCTGCCACCCACCCCCATTTCTGTACTTTCTTTTTGTATGTTACCCCTGGTGCTTGTCTACCAGCAGACGGGTCCTCTAGAAAACAACATGTTCCTTTAGCACCAAACGCTGTGCTGTCTGCTTTCATATACGTTTGAAAGGTAGGCTCCCGCTCCCAGCAACTTCTGTTTTCTGCCATCTTCTTACTGATAAAAAGAAAACTTCTCACTGAAAAAAAATTACACCTAAAATAGGTGAAAGGGGAGGAGGAGGGGAGTCTGTATCCACGCCGCCAGCTGATCCTACTCCTGCCCCAGCCCCTGGCCATCTCTGCTGGGAGCTGGTGTTTTCTCCCAGGCCCCTTTGATCCTTGCATGCATCCGCATATGCATATCACGTTTATAACATTCTATAACGTTCCGGTTTTTGAGTCGAGCATCACGATTCCGAGCTGTGTTTGGTGATTTTCCCCATCAGGGTTCAGACCCAAGCTGTATCCCCTCAGGCAAGCGGCTGAGCCTTTCTGAGGCCATCTGTCAGCCAGAGAGGATCCCAGCGCCTTGTCGTGGGATGCGGGTAAGGGTAAGCCCTGTGAAAATGGCAGCTAACGTTGTTGGCTTGTTTTTACCTTAAATAATTCCTTTCCCACGTTTCCCGTTATTTCCTCAGGCACCATTTCTAGAGGGAAAGCGAAAATGTCGGTCCTTTTGTCTGCTTCCTTCCCCGTTCTTAAGTCTTAATTTCACATCCTCTAGAGCACGTTTGAATGCATCTTTCAGAGAAAGGGACGTGAATGATCTTTTTTTTTTTTTTTT
>ML099235.1:0-12325 GCA_003697995.1 Taxidea taxus jeffersonii
ACCTGCCAGTCCCCTCTCCAACAGCTGCAGTGTCTATGAAATGCCAGTGGATCACATCAGACCCTACTTGAAATCCAACGTTGGTTTTCTTCAATAGTAGAGCTCTTCTTGATCTACAAGACGCTGCCTAATTAGCCCCGCTTGTCTTTCCTGCTTCGTACTCTTCCTCCCACCTCTCCCTCAGCTATGCAGAGTGGCCTTGACCCAATGCCTTTCATCCTCCAGGGTCTCTGCCCTCCCATCCCTTCCCCCGCAGTTTTCCCCAAATCTTAGCAAGCTGTATCTCCTCCTTCAGGTCATATCTCAGCCATCCCCTGCACCCCGCCAGATAGCCCTCTTTAGCCATTACAAACATAGGCTCCCCCCATTGCTGACTGCATTCCCTCCATGCTTATCACTTGTAATTATTTATTCATTCATTCATTTCTTTTTTGATAAACACATCATCCTTTCTCCTCTACCAGATGAGGGAATTCCTTGAGAGCAGGACATTGTCCCCATTGTCTACCACTGTGGGATCAGCCCCAACATAGTCAATAATCATGGTGAAAATGTTCAGTGTCTCCCTGGAGTTTGATAAAAGCTCACCACCCTTGCTGTGGAATGCCAACATATCTGATTGGCAGAGTGGGGATTCCATTGGGGAGAGGGGAGGTGAAAACAGGCCCCCAGTGGTCATGCTGAGACCCAGGTCTAGGGTCTGGGCACAGGGCCCGATCCCAGGTCTCGCTGAGTTCCAGAAGAGGAGGGTGCAGACCTTGAAGAGTCTAAGCTAGGTGTAGTACCCTGCGGTTGGAAGTGTGTGCAAGCAGTCTGGGTTGCCACAGTGACCAGATCGTTGGCATCCCTGAGGTGAGAGGTGACAAACATCCTGAAATTACACAGGACAGTCCTCAAAATAAAGAATTGTCCTCCCTTAATGCCAATGACATTTCCACTGAATAACACTCCACTGCTGGGGTGACCAGTGGGACCCACTACACATCCAGTCATGGGGAGATAAGGAGGACAAACCAATAGCCAACTGGGTGGGGACTTCCAAACTGTCAAGCAAGGATTATCGGGGAAACAAAGCTGTGATTTGGAGGTTGGAGTCCCAAGCCTGAGTTCTGGCTCTGCTCCCATACCTGCCTGACACGCTGTATCTGTAAATGTCAGTTACCTTGTAAATCAGGTTTGTACGTGCTGTATTCATTTTGTAGTGGATTACAGTTTGATTCAGAGGGCATTCAGAGAGCCAAGAGGCTGAATCCCCTCTTGTTTGGATGGGCCAGGTCAGGAAAATGGTTTCTATATGTTAGGAGTGATGGGCTAACTCCGGCACCCAGTCCTGAAGCTGTCGGTAACCCATGGAGAGGGTGCTACCCTGCCATTGGAGGGAATGCTGGGCATCATGAGTTTTTCAGTGTGGTTCATTCTGTGCCCTTGCTCTGCCATTGCAGGGGGCATCCCGTTTATCTTGACTGGCGAGTTCTTCCAGCAATCCCAGCGGCCGGCCGCCTTCATCATTGCAGGCACTGTCAACTGGCTCTCCAACTTCGCTGTTGGCCTCCTCTTCCCATTCATCCAGGTACGACTAACAAGGGGTCTGCTGCCTATGGGATGCTGTCTGATTCAGCAGCCCTCTGCCCGAGGGGTGAGTCACAGAGCAGAGGTTGAGTCCCTCAACTGGAAACTCACACTGTTGTCCTAAGGAAGGCAGAGATATGCCTTGGCTCCAACCCTGAGCCCTCTTTGTCCCTCTGGCACCTTCCAGGTGCTGCCCCCAGACACTAAGGGCTGCCTCAGAGGGAGTGGGCTTTCTGTCACCAAGGGTCTTTGAGGAAACCTAGGTTAGAATCTCAAACCCTCACTTTTGTAATGTGCTTGTCATGGTGTTAGACAAAGTCCTTGTGATAGTTACAGTGCAACCTCTCATGCATCTAAAGTCCTCACTGTCATCATAACCAAGCTGATGGGGTCACTGTCCCAAGGGTGACCATGGTGGACAGGAAAATGTGAACTTGGGAAATGGGTACAAGTTCTTTGTGTGTAGGTCAAGAGTCTATTCATTCACTCGCTTCACTCGCTCATTTATTCAGCACATATTTATTGAGTCCCTACTCTGTGCTGGGCACTGCTTCAGGCAGTGGGGATAGCGTGGGAACGAGAATGTGTGCTCTCTGGTCCTGGAGCTGCAAAGGGAAGCGGAGACCTGAGTGAAGGGAAGCAGCCCAGGAATGGAGCAGTCCCCTTCTCAGGGGCTATTTCAGCCCTCTCCCCCTCAATTAATAGTCTGCCTATTAATTGACTAGCTTCAATCCCAGCATGCCCCAGAGACTCTGCTGCCAACTTGTCTGAGTCCAAGGTCAGTAGCCCTGGCCACAGGCCCACATGGCTACTCCTACATCATAGAGCAGCTACTCTGTGCCAGGTCCCCAGCACGTGGCTTTTCATGTGCTCATGATATCCATGCCTAAGCCTGGGGTCCTGCCCATCCCACTTTACTGCAGGGAGGCTGAGGCTCAGGGAGCAGATGCCTTCAGCCCAAGGTCCTGCGGTCACCAGCCAACCTGGTCCTTCTGCCCCATGGCCTCTTACTGTTGGACACTCTCTGTCTGCCTTTCATTACTCTCAGACTCATCATGTGACTTTTACAGCATCTTTAACTGCATTTTAGCTATAAGCATCCTGCCTCTGAGTGTACGTGCTATGGGGGACTCCTTGGGCCCCATGTCCATTTCCTCCTATCCTTGGGCATCTTTAGCCAGCACAGCCAGAACATAACAAGTAACCTTTTCAGTGGACTCCTAACCCCAAATGGCTGCTTCCTAATTCGTTCAAAGCCAGCAGAGTCAGGGGTCAGTAACATATCCATTGCTATGGGGAAAATTAACTTCAAACCACTTCTCTGTCAACACAGATCTGCCTACCACTCCTACCATTTAAGTGGAGAAATTCTAGACCCCTCCACCTGGCCCACCACTAAGCTTTCTATGTCTGGGAAATAGGCCACAGTCTCCTGAGAAATTTGGGGCAGGGGTCGGGAGGTACATAAAAGACCTCGCTGTTCCCCCACACAAAACACACCACCCCACTCTCCTGCCACAGTCTGGAAGCAGACAGCTCCAACATGCCACCTTAACACACATTTGCTGAGCACTTGCTGTATTCCAGGCTCACTGAACCCCAGTCCGCACTGGGAGGTCAGGCCTTCATGTCTCCCTGGTTCAAACCAGCAGCCTAGAGCTCAGACAGTAGCAGCCAGTCCTCAAGGTGACCCCCATGAGAAGTGACAGAGAGGGCAAGTGTCTCATCCTTGCCTGTAAGACAAGGGAAGGAAGGAGCCCTTGGTTATGCAGCAGGTGATTCTGTCCAACACACCCATTTGAACTGGGTTTGAGGAGTTAATTTATGTTTAGACATACACATGCACAAGGCACCCATGTGTGTTCACATATAGGCACACGTGTGCTCACACACATACACACACACAGGCCTGCATCTCAGGGAGGTCTCCAGCGGACTGGACCTGTCTGACCTTTCTTTCACGTTGTTCACTTGGGAAATCACAGCCCATCCGCGGCTTCTCCCCAACAGAAACATCGTGCTGCCTCTCCCTTGACATGCTCCCCCAGACTCTGTGGGGGGTGAGGGGGCTGGGCTTGTGCCAAGTTCTGGGGAGCTGTGCCATCCCCACCTGCTCATCTGGATTACTTGGCAGGGAAATGGCATGGGAGATGACAGCGACCACAACAGGCAGTTCCGCATGCAGTCACACCATTGCATGAAAGGTCTTATTACGCCCACTTGTCAGTCAAGACAGGTTGGATTTGCTGCAGAAAGAAATAGCCCCAGGTCTCAGTGGCTTTAACTCACCATAAGATGATGTCTTACTCGTGCTTGGTGTTCATTGTGGGGGGACTAGAGATTCTAGAAGGCCCCAGAGCTTCCCGACTCAGTCCTGGCAGGTGGAAGGAGTATGGCAAGTCTCACACTGTCCATCAAGGCCATCACCTGGCACCAACACAGGTTACCACCATGAGAGTCCCCTGAGTGAAAGCCACACTGCCACTCCTTATCCCAGGGAAAATTCAGGTAGCTTTCTCTCCAGAGGGGAAGAGCCAGAAATCTTAAGTCCTTCCATAATGATGGCCATCGCCCATTCTTTGAGGAGGAAAGCTCAGCAGGACACTTGCCCAAGGCCTCAGACAGTGAAAGAAAGAACATGGTCACACCCATGGATGTCACCCCCTGTGCCCTTCCTGGACTCCCTGGCTTTTGTGTGTATCAAACTCCTTTCCATGATAACCCAGTTTCTCACAGCCTTGACTACAATTTTAGGGAATCATGTTCATTTCAACTGACTCACTTCCAGCGGGGTGTCCAGGAGCCTGAGAGGCTTCTGGGACCACAGCTCATCCTAGGACACCCTGTTGTGATATGCTGGAGTGTCTGGGGGCAAAGCAAGACCAGGACTCTCTGTGGTTTAGCAGGTCCCTCCTGCAGGAGCCCTGAAGGAGCCCCTGAGCGTGCCAACAGTCACTGTGAATAAAAATGCATCCATTCATGCCATGGGGATGATCTCATGCCAGATTGCACAGAGAAAGTCAGCCTGAGGGCTGCTCGGAGCCTGGCCTAGAGCAGGGGAATAAGGCCAGGACCCAGGTGAAGGGCTCAGGGCTGAGAGGGATGCCACCTGCTCACAAAGCCAAGGGCCCCCATGCACACAGGACACAAATCTGCACGCCTGCCCTAGAACATCCAGACCAGCTCTCTCCTCCCAGACACAACAAGGGCACAGGAGTCACAGGAGAGCTGTGGGTCCCCCTTCCTTACAGGCTTAGGTCTGGGGGCTTGGGGCAAGGCTGGGCGAAGTGCAGGGGAGCTGTAAGGAAAGACAAGTGGTTGGGGAGGATCTGGAAGGCAGGTCTCAGATCCATTCCCTGAGAGGTATTGGGCTCAGATGTGGTCACTGCCTTTGGCATTTTGGGGCTAGAGCTGGAGAGGTATGTGGCTTCCACATCAGAGAGACTGCCTGACCTTGGCCTTGACCTTGCCTGGTAATGCCTGCAGCCACACAAGGCACATGGGCAAGTGGTAAGGGGAGCCAAGGGTGGGTGGATGGATGGATAGATTGGTGGATAAATAGATAGACAGATTGATGGATAGCTAGAAGATGGAGGGAGGATATAGGACAGATTGATTTGAAGACATTCATCAGACACTTACACAGGAGTCTGCCAGAGGTGGAAGGAGGGCATTGCAGGGCAGAAGGACTGAGAGCAGCACTGAAGATAAGAAGGGGCAAAATGGAGAAACACAGACAAGAGAGAAGCTTTCTCCATCCAGCAGTGACAGTAGATCAGGAGGTACAGAGCCTGTGAGCTTAGCCCTTGCCCCTGGCGGCTGGGGGTAGAGTACAAAGGGTTGGGTGGTGGAGGGAGAGGGAAGGAGAGCATTAGGTAAGTAAGCTGACACACAGCACACTATAACTCAGGACTGGCCTTGGAGCTGCTTCCACCTGCCCCAGGCAGGGGAGGGCTGGGGGAGGCTGAGGACACACTGCCCCTTGGACCACTACCATAAGGCATCAAATTAATGACATTATCTTGATGGTATCATTCCATAGGACATCTTTCTGCTTTTTGTGCCAAGCCCCAGACCTGGTGTTTTTCATCCATTTTCTCAGGAGTCCTGACAGCTGTTGTCAGGTTCATTCACTCAGCTGGTGTTTGAGGATGGCCTAGTGGGTCCCTCTAAGGGGGCAGAACACAACGGCCAGCTCTCTGTAGGGCACAGTCGCTGACAGTCTTCCTCATCTTCCCCTTCCTCTCCTTCTTCTCCTTTTCCTTATCTTTATTCCTTCTCCTCCCCCTTGCCCTCTTCTCTCCCTTCTCCTCCTTCCTTTTTCCCTGTCAAGTCATGAGGGCATGCTAATTATAAATGATCAGCCTCACCGTAGAGACTGTACGTTAATGAGCCAGGCACGTTAATGGCTTAATGACACTTTCCTTCTTTTCTTCTAAATACGTGTAATGTTTCATATTTATAAAAATCGGAACCAGTTTTTTTGTTTTGTGCTTTCACTTCCTCACCTGGCACGATATCATGAACATTCCTGGACCTGTGGGTGTTCTCAGGGCACTTTCCCTCTGGAACCAGAGCTCCTGCCAGCTGGGGCGTCTCCCTTGTCTCCAGGGCTGGGGATCATTCAGGAAGCGTGGAAGTTGTGAGCACTGATTCAAGTCGAGGAGCCTTGCTGGTCACACTGAGGCAGGCACTGGCCAGGGGACCACGGTGAGATTTTGTGAAATGTCGGTCTCCTGGCCCAGGACAGAGAAGGCAGCAAGGGTTCACTTTTTTTCTGGCTGTGGGCTGGCCAGGGCAGAGGCCAGGCTTTGGGAGCTGCTGTTGGCTGTGACAACTGCACTTAGAGAAACGCAGGGTGTGCACGTTCTGGTTCCCACACCCCCCTTCCAACCCGGACCCTCCTAAGGGAGCAGCTCCTGCCGCTGTGGCCTCCGCAGCTGACCTGCTCCATTCACAGCCCTTCCAGAAGTCCTCTCAGCCATGGGCAAGAGCCTGCCTTAGTCTGCTCACGCTGTCACAACCACATACCTCAGACTGGGGCTTAACCAGCAGAAATGTGTTTTCTCACAGTTCTAGAAGCCAGAAGTTGGAGATAAAGGTCTTGGCAAAGTTGATTTCTTCCAGGACCTCTCTTCTTGGTGTCATAAAGGCCGCCATCTTTCCCGGTGTCTTCACACAGTCGTCCTGTGTGTGTCTGTGTCCCAATCTCCCCCTCTTCTAAGGACACATGTCAGATTGGGTCAGAGCCCATCATAGGACTTCATTTTACCTTAATCCCCTCTTTAAAGACCCTCCCTCCACATACAGCCACATTCGGAGGTGCTGGGGGTTAGGACTCCAACATGTGAATCCTCGTGGTGGATAGAATTTGGCTTATAACAGCCACCCAGTGCAATTTTTCAAGGATCTTGATCTTTTCATTTGTTTCCAAAATGTGTCAGTGGCCAAGTGTCCCCAAGCAAGGACCTGCAAGGGGCCCAGTCTATTCCCACAGAAAACAAATATCAGAGCCAGCATGGCTACAGACGGGTGACATGGCCCAGAACTTGACTGTGTCATACGCATCAGCAAAGGGCCTTGGACTAGGTCCTTGCCCACTCTGAGCCTCGGTTTCCCCATCTAGAAAATGGAAAATCCTTCATTCTCCTCTCAGCCATGGAGCCTGCTGAGGTCACGAGCAAGCCATAGGGCTGCCTGCCCAGGCTGGGCTCACCAGCTCTCCTGACTGCCCCCTACATAAGCAGACCTCGTGGGTCGCAGGAGGGTTCTGCTGTCTGGGGACTCCCCACCTGGGGCAGTACCAGTAACACAGAAGCCGTTTCCAGTACAGAATAGCTTGGTGACTTGTGGCTGCTGTGGCTGCTTGTTGTCCTTAGTCCCCTTATGTACCGGACACTACCTTAGACATAAATGAGACACAGGCAAAAATGCACGGACTTTGAGGTCACACGGTCTGACCTTGAATCCTGACCATGCCTCTCGGCAGGGAGGTGAAGTGCATGCTGGTCAAATTTGTCCAACTGTGATTGCTCTCTGAGCTATAATTTTCATGTCTATATAACAAGAGAATGGCCCCAACTTTGTCAGTGGTGCTCCTGAAAAAATTAGAGGTGGAAGTCAAGTGTTGAGCAGTGTCTGACCATGGACACTCAGGATCGGCTGCTCTCATGGTCATTACTAGTACTGTAAAGGCTGCTTCCTGCTGTGTGGTCCTAGGGACACTTGGGAAAAGGAGACAGGACAGAAAGATCAATTCATGGTGAGTCCTGGAAGCTTTCACCACCCCTAACGCACTGAGCCATCCAAGACAAGTTGACTCTCAAAGCTTGCCTTCTCCCTCCTCCTTCCCCTTCTCTCCCACACCCTGCCCCTCCCTACAGAAGGTTCTAGATATGCTTGGATGGGGCAGGTCACCTTGACACCTGGGGGAGATCAATATCACTGTTTCTGTCCTTAGCCTCAGGCTGCCTCTTCCTCAGGCCTTTGCTATGGCGGCATCAGTGTGTCCCTCAGGTCAATGGTTGTACCAGACTGCTGACGACTCAGCCTCTGCCATGAGCACCAGTATTTTCTGGTTCAGATAAAATGGCATGCAAATGTATGCCTGCTTGATTCTACTGGAGTTATAACATTTCATTTGAGTTCAGTAAAATCCAAAAGTGAGAAAATGATTCTTTTCAACTCGAAATTTATTGGGTCCTATCCCACATGCCTATGCAACGTGAGGAGGAAGCCAGTGCAGACCCAGGATCATGGGACCTGAAACCACATAAAAATGCCCCCTCACTTCTCCAGAGGGTCCATCTGCCGTCCTGGGTCTAGAGGGAGGAAGGGAGCATCTTTCACTAGCTCCGCCAGCATCAGCACCGAGGCACAGTCTTGTCCTAACATTTCAGACAGAACAGACATGCCCCCCAGAGGAACCAGTGTGGTTTGTGTTTCTCGGAAGGAGGCAAGCAAATCGGGGCATCACTGGGCTGACCAGTGGAGGGACCTTTCAGGTTGAGGTTGAGAGAGTCAGTGGCAGTGGGGACAGCAGGGAGCAAGAAGATGCTGTTAGAGGCCCTGAGCCAGCCCCGAGCAGGCAGCTGAGGGGCGTAGGGGATTGCAGTGAGTGTGAGGGAGGCCCACCCCAGCACTGAGGGCATGAGAGGGATTTGGGATTTTTCCAAAGGACTCTGGGAATCCACTGCATGGTTTTAAGATATGATCCATTTTGTGACTTTAAAAGAACTCTCAGGCTGCCTGGTGGCCACTAGATTCGAGACAGGGGACAGGAAGAATGGAGGAGAAGGTGACAGACAGCAGAATGGTGGTTGACAGTGTGTGTGTTGGGGGTGGCAGGGGGGCAGCTGGGAGAAAGGAGGCACTGACTAGAAATGGCACAAGGAACTTTCTAGAGTGGTGGCAATGTTTTACGTCTTGGCAGAAGACTTAGTTACACAGGGGACTCATTGAACACTACACTTAGGATCTGTGCAAGTTACTGTATATAAATCCTATCTGGATAAAAATATGCATATTAAAAAAAAAAAAAGGAAGGTAAAAGCCATTTCAGGGTAAAGGCACCAGGACTCAGGAGCAAAGACAGGCAGAGAGGGAGGAAGCAGCCAGAGGTGGTTCAGAGAAGACGTCAGTGCTTGTCTGAGAACCGGTGGAGAAGAGCAGGCCTGCCCGGGAGAAGGGCAGCCCGAGGGAGGTGTCCACAGGGCATGCAGGTCTAAAATCCCATCATGCAGCCATGGGGCTGTGTCTACCCCACAGGTACCTGGACAACAATAACAAGATCCTCCGTGTACACACGGCAGAGACAGAAGACATCCCTAAGACCCCTGTTTCCTCCGGCTCCCCCCAGAGACATCCTAGCGTTTCAGGTCGACTCTGCTCCCACAGTGGAACACAGCCTTACCTTTGTAAGCTCTCTGCGGAGCTGGAAGGACAAGTGTGAGGCACTCAACTTCCCATCAGTTCTTGAGTGGCAGCCCTTGCACTGACTCAGCCCAGAGCTTGGGGAGAATCCCCAGGGAGCCAGAATTCTGTGAGTTGGGGGGGGGGGAACCAAGCAGAAGGATTCTATTTTTGTCAAGTCGTGAACTTCTAACTTGAACCACCTCCTGTGCCTTCGATCTTCTCCGTGGCAGTGCTCTCATTTCATTCATTTACCCACTCATTCAACGTATTCTTATTAAGACAGAGCTTTCAGTGATGCGGGCACTGTCTTGGGCTGGGGGTACAATGGAGAGCAGGTGGCATGGATCCTGCCATCATGGAACTCACGGCCCAGGGCCTGTGGATGCCAGATGGCCCATGGATGAGTTTCAATAAGACCATGACATGCCCCCACTCCAAAAATGGCATTGCAAATGTCAAGTGTATGAGGTTTTTTTCCCCCTTTAGGTGGAGAAGGGGTTGCATAGCTTTTTATCAGGGTCTCAGAGAGGCATGTGGAATGTTACCCACCCTTACCTGTATGCCCTTCCTCCCATCTACTCAAGTCCCAAAATACCTGCAACCTCCACACCTCTCATCCTTCAAGACTCAGCTCACAGGTGACTATTGAAATGTGACTGAACACACTAGGTGCCTGATCCTAGATATACTCTAAAAGGTATAACCTGCTAGAAAACAAGACGGGGTCCCAAGGGTATAGTCCTAAAAGGACATCTCTTAGCATATGGGACGAACAGCAGAAGACAGGCTGGCCCGGAGTGCATCCAGGACAGGGCTGCTGAGACAGTGGAATGGGTCATGGGGCACAGTGGACAGGGAGCTGGCTAGGGGTCCTCACCAGGGAATGGCCAGAGAAATGACAGAAGGAAAATTCCCAGACCTACTGAAAGACCAATCCTCAGCATGAACAGCCCGCCTCATGCTAAGCAAATTTGGTATAAAGGATCCCTTTCTAAACACAGGGATATGCAATTGAAGAACACTGAGTTAAAAAAGAATATCCTAAAAGTTCCATTGGGAAAACTCAGATAACCTGAAAAGAAGTGATCATCAGATGACATCCCCCTGCTCCTGAGGGAGACTCTACCTGTAGGGTAAGGGACCCTGTCTTCAAAGTCTGGAGAGGAAACTATTTTGAAATTAGAAATCCGTACCTTCCCATACAAGAGGGGGAAAAGGCATTTTCAGATATGAGAGGGTCAGAAAGCTTACCACGTGCCTTGGCCACCTATGGCCTAGGAAACTGGAGATACTGGGTGCCCCACAGCTCCAAAGCCTGTTCGCAAAATTGGTAAGAACAGAGTTTGAACTTGCAGGCTGTGGGCTGCAATGCTAACCAATGGGAGGCCTCGGGCAAGCTGCTTAATCCCCTGAGCGCAGAGGACTTAGTTCAACGTCTGGCCCAGAAGCCTCACCAGACAAGGCTTGGTACTGATACCATTATTCACATCAGTAGTGTTCCAGGTGCGGGCAGAGGCTGACTCACATCCACAGCAGAACGAGTGGTCCTGTTTACATATCTGTTGCAAAGTCTAACCATTTAAAATACCCTTTCTTCTTGACCTAGCCATACCCAGTAGCAAGTAAAGTATTTGAATTTGCACAAGTTTCAATTCAATGTCCTTTATTTCTTTTCTTTTAAGATCTTTTTTATTTGACGGAGACCCAGTGAGAGAGGGAGCACAAGCAGGGAGAGTGGGAGAGGGAGAAGCAGGCCCCTCGCCCAGCAGGGAGCCTGATGCGGGGCTCCATCCCAGGACCCTGGGATCATGACCTGAGCCAATGGCAGACGCTTAATGACTGAGCCACCCAGGCGCTCTTCAATGTTCTTTATTTCAAAGCGGAGACCTAGGTGTTGTAATTATTCATAGTCATAAATGATAGGAAGTCGGGGCTAGGGGTAGTCTAGTCGGCCAGGCTGCCGTCCCGAAGTACCACAGATGGGGGACTTAGACAACAGAAATCAATTTCTCACAGTCTTGGAGCCCAGAAGTGCAAGATCAAGATGCCAGCAGAGGTGGTTTTGTTGCAGAACTTGGGGTTCCTTAACTCTTGTGTGTGGAAGTAGATGTAAGGTCAAGGATGGTGCAGAAAGTATTTATTGCTAGCTCACTCCCAGGCCTGAGGAAGACAACCTTAGTAAAAGGCATACAGGGCTGCTTCCTGAACAATGGTAAGGGAAACAGTTTGAAGGGGCTGAGGTGGGGAAGGGAGTGCCGTCTTAGCACTTAGGAGTTAGGAAACGGGAAGCTGGGTATGGGGATGTGGTTGCCAGAACTTGTTTCTTCATCCATCATATGCCTTATTTGCATGTTAAATTTCCACCTCAGGCATGATTTTTAACATTATAATGAGAGGAAAGTCTGTGGAAGGCAGGGAGGTCTGCAGCAGCTCTGACTGGTTTGGTCTGGTCCTTGCAGGAACAAGTCAGTGGTAAGTGAGCTGGGGAGCTTATTTCAGGCTTCAGGCTTCCGGCTTCCTGATGACCTGCAGCACCTGCCAGGCAGGCCAGAGAAATGGGTTATCTGAGGGGCTCAGGTGTCCTGCAAGTTCTGTTCTGCAGAGAAACTGCCACAGAAAAGAGAACTGCAAAAGAGCAGACAGATATTTAAAGAGCTTTCTTTTTGCAACAGACTGAACCTGTAAGGAGATTAGGGCCCAAGGGCAATTTCAGCCCAAGATCTGCTTTTCTAGGAAGATGCCTAAGAATCTCTCTCTGGCTCAGTTTCTGGTGAGGGCTCTCTTCCTGGCCGGCAGGCAGCCACCTTCTTACCATGGCTTCCTGCGGCTTCTCCTTGGTGTA
>ML099235.1:17325-30674 GCA_003697995.1 Taxidea taxus jeffersonii
GGGGAACTATGAAAACCTGTGCAGAGATGGTTTCATAGCCAGTTTTGGGGTCGTCTACTTGATGTTCTTTGTCTCTCCTTTCCACAGAAAAGTCTGGACACCTACTGTTTCCTGGTCTTTGCCGCAATCTGCCTCGCAGGAGCTGTCTATTTCTATTTTGTCCTGCCTGAGACGAAAAACAGAACCCATGCGGAAATCAGCCAGGCATTTGCCAACAGGAATAAGACACACCCACCGGACAACACTGACCTGGCTGCACCTGATGCCAAGGTGACCAGAAGGCCTGAGCCAGACCCCACCTCCACGCAGGACAATTATGCCAAAAATGGGGTTGTCTAAGTGGATGATCTCACCATTCCAGGAGATCAAAGATTTCCCTACACGGTTAATAGTATTATTTTAAATAAACCTTTGCTAATCTAATGTCACAACCATTTGGGTTTTATTTGTAGCTGAATCTCCAAACTCTTCTGGAAGGTGGAAGGGCTGTCAGCTTATGTTTCAATAGATCCACCCTTCTGTTTGGCTCGATGGCCTGTCTCCTTCATGACTTAGCCCATGGTTTCAAAATGAAATTAAGGAAATAGCACTCGACGACTTTCTCACAGGAAAACAATCTAGTCTGACAAGGAGACACGGGGACAGGAAACCACAGACTGAGGTGCTGGTTCCAGCTCTGCTGTAAGTAGCCTCAAGCTGCCCTCAGCCTGGGTCCTGAGACCTCAAGGGACCCTGGGCTTTAGTCCTAGAAGAACATTTTTGGAATTCAGTGGAAAGATTCTTTGTATCTTCTAATAAATACCCATTACCAACCTGTGGCTCGGCCTTGTGGACCTCAGACTCAAGAAGCTGATACCAACCCACCATCCTCCAGGTTCTGCCCCTCCCAGGCTGTGTCCCATGGGGCTGAAGACTTCCATGCCTGAAACTATCTTCACCTCAGAGTATCAGATGTGTTTCAGAAGGCATAAAGAGGATCAGGATGTGGAGGGAGTAACTTTCCAGTGGCTGGGGCAGGGACTACAAAGGGAGTTCTGTTCAATTGAAAAAAAAAAACCAATATTAAGAACGGCTCAGAAGCTGAGTCTAGTCTTGGTGGAAAGACAGGGCAGAAGACCCATGTCATAGCTCAACCAGTAAAGCTGAGGGCAAATTCTCCCTTCCTCCACCTCTTTGTTTTCTATTCTAGCCCTTGACAGATTGGCTGAGGCCCACCCATTATCAGGGAGAGTGATGTGCTTTCCTCAGTCCACCAACTCAAATGCTGATCTTGTCCAGAAGTACCATCACAGACATTCCCAAAATAACACTTGCCCAAGTATCTGAGCACCCTGTGACCCAGTCAAGCTGACACAGCAAATTAACCATCACAGAAGGTGAGTTTGCCGTTACACAGAGCGCTCAAGCAAATGTGGGGTGATGGCTTGTCTTGACTGTGTTTAAGAAAATCTGATCATCACTTGTGGAAGAAGTTTCTAGGAGTAGATATGCTTGAGGACTCTTCCAGCCCTTCTGTGCTTGGGCTGTTTGGGTATGAACGAGGTCCAGCCTGCCATGGTAATGCACGCCTGTGTGGTTTGGGTGATTCCCTGTGCTTGCCTCATGAAAGTGCATGTGACTTAGCATGTGTGTGTTTGAATTTATCTCACAATAGGTGTGGGCCAGAGAAGAACATCTCTGGTCATAGCAACACCTTTGAAACCCCTTCAGCCCCAGTCCCTCAGGATTTTCTGACCATTCTTTTTTTTTTTAAGGATTTAATTTATTTATTTGACAGAGCGATAACAGGCAGGCAGAAAGAGAGAGAGAGATGGGGAAGCAGGCTCCCTACATAGCAGAGAGCCCGATGTGGGGCTCGATCTCAAGACCCTGGGAACATGACCTGAACTGAAGGCGGAGGCTTTAGCCCACTGAGCCACCCAGGGGCCCCTTTTCTGACCATTCTTGACAAGGACAGACTTAGCTAATCTGAATTCTGAGTTTCCTTTCCCACCGAATATTCTTTCATCACTGGGCTTCTCCTTGGGTTGATTGCCAAGTCCATGCACTATAATCCCCAGCTTCAGTTTGGCAGAAAGATTTGGACAGTGTGTCTCAATATGGAGAGAAAGTGATAGGTGGGTGCAAAAAGTGCCGGAAACCCAAAAGCCAACTAAAACACAAAAAGAGATCTTAGCTGTGGAGTGTTGTCTTTCATGTGTAGACTTGAAGATTTAGCTTCTAAATAGTAGGTACCTAGCATGGGCTAGACCCTAGGTAGGCTCTGAGGACACATCAGGGAGCAGGAAAATACCCTGCCCTTCCTTGCATTGGCTCCTGCTTGCCACAGAAGACTGAAAATCAAAGAAGCAGCAACAGTGAAGTGTCCCGTTGGGACCCAGAGGACAGGGGATACAGAGATGTAGGAACGGTTCACAGGGCCACCTCACTGGTGGTCAGTGAAAGGTGAGAATCAGGACAGACCGATTCCCAGAGCCACATAGTCAGTGCCCAGGGAAAAAGCTCCAAGAGAAACCCTCCCTGTCTGGCCAGAGGGACAAAGGGGGTGACCTTCTGGGGAAAGAATGTAGGGAGGGGGTAGGGGAGAGTCACTGAAGACTAAAAAGTCCCTCCCTGTTTTGGCACTGAAGCCCATTCCAGTCATGAAGCTGAATTCCTGGGGTGGTAGCCATATGCTTGCACATATTCACCTGCTCTGGGCCTTATCAGCTGGTGTTTATCTTTAAAAGATGAAGAACTACCCCCAGGAGGGCAGGAGCCATGACCATTTGACTCCAGCTAACATAGTACCCAACACATAGCAGGTGCACAATAACCATAGGCTGAATGAATGGGTAGTGTGGTAGGCAGAAAAATGTCCTCCGGAGATGTCTACGGCCTAATCCCCAGGACCAATGAATGTCACCTTATGGGACAACAGAGACGTTGCTGTTGTGATCGAGTTAAGGGTCTTGAGATGGGGAGATTAACATGGATGGTCCAGCCAGCCCAATGTAATCCCACTGGTCTTCATAAGAGGGGTGCAGGAGGGTCAGCATCAGAGAAGGACTTGTGGGGGAGGGAGAGAGAGAGATTGAAAGATGATACACTGGCAGCTTTCAAGATGGAGGAAAAGTGGTTGCGAGCCAAGGAGCACAGGTAGCATCCTGGGAAATGAAGGGAAACAGTCTCTCCCCTAGAGACCCCAAAATGGATGCAGCCCTGCCCACATCCTGAATTTATTGTTTGACTGTTAGAACTAGAAAATAATAAATTTGTGTGGCTTTAGGGCACCAAGGTTGTGGTGATTTTTCCGGCAGCAGTAGGCAACTGATACAGGTTGCCCAGGGCAGTTGTCCCCACAGAGAGGGATGAGTGAGCTGAGCACAGGGCACAGGCTCGCCAAGATGTGGAAAGAAGGTAGTAGAAATTCTTCATATATTCATTTTTCACTTTGAAATTAATATGGACTCACTCTAGATTCAAACTAGACTCACTCTAGATACAAACTCTGTCCCCACAACACAGGCCACCATTACTTGGATTTCATATCCCGCTTCTCCTCATTGACATCTTGAAGACCTTCTCTCTGCCTCCTTCCCTCAGGACCTTGAGAGGGCTGACTTCTCATCTTACACACGTAGCACACAAGGAATTGCCTTTACTGGAAGAAGGAGCAGATAAAGGTGTGCACGGGCCACCATCTTGGACCCTGCCATTGATACCACATACCAAGGGTACAGGGAGATAAGGACCCTGGGGCTGTATGGTGTGGACAGAACCGCCCAGTGATGGCCTCTGCTTCAGAGTCAAAACTTCCATGTCTTTCAAGTCACTCTTATTTTGAGTTGCTCTTACTCGTGACGAAGCCTAAACTCAGCGCATACAGGTCATAACAGGAAAGAGCCTGAGGCAAATGAGAACATATGAAGCAAACCCCATCTTTAGACACTCAGCGAGCTGTCCCTCTAGGGCACAGGGTACCCCGGGGCTAGGGAAGTGTGGGTTCACTTTCACAGACGATCTGGTGACAGAGGCTTTGCTGGGGTCTTGAAGCTGGCTGTGGTGCCGACCTGGGTTTTCTGCCCAAAAATACTGATTTCTTTTCCTCTCAAGTTTGCAGCCTCTGATGCTGGAGGTAAATGTCAGATTCATTTCATCTGACTCAAGCCCTGCTCTTCCAGCAAGTCCAGCCAAGTCTAGGGCTCCAATCGCTGCCCAGCAGGACTTCAGAAATTTGGCCCCTCGTCTCCAGAACAAGGACTCTGGCATGTACCATCCCTTCCGGTGTGATAACCGGATACCTGATGACCTGTGGTGGGTTGAAGCATTGACAACCCCAGTGAATCACACCTCCCAGTCGCTCATTCTTGTGTGACATCTGACCGCATTGAGTCTAGATGTGGCCATGCAACTCTGTGGACACAGAGACATCAGAAAATACGACATGAGCAGGAGCTTAATAAGCATTTGTGCTCTTGGGCTTTCCCTCTTAGGATGCTGATGTTGTCATGGGATGAGGAAGCCCAGTGTAGCCTCTTTGAGGATGAAAGTCCAGCAAAGGGGAGGAGCCCACTATCTCCATTGTCCCAGGCGAGCCCCTATCCAGGGACCCTGCAGTGGAATGCAGCTGTGTGAGTGAGTCCAGGGGACAGTAGCCAAAGGATCACTCAGCATTCACGGAATCACAAGGAATAGTAGGTTGTTTTAGTAGGTTGCCTTAAGCTGCCACGTTTTGGCATGGTTTGTAAAACTGCGTGTAGATAGTCCATGTAGACCATTCTCTTCCATTCTGTTTTGTCATTATTCACTGAGGTGGGAGGCACTACTTAGAGCCCAAATCCACAAACAAGAATAGAATTAACATTCTCTGGGGTGAAGTCTAGAGTTCATTCATCCACGGACACTTGTTGAGCACCTAGTGTATACCTATCCTAGGTACTGAGGATACAAACATGGATGAAACCACTCTCTTCCTTCAAAAGGCTGAGAATCTGTGAGGAAACCAAACCACTGATCAGCAACATGAGTCTGGTGGACCCACTATGTAGAATGTGTTTCTCCTTCTCACTTGGATGATTTCTATTCATCCTGAAAAACAACACTGAGGCTCCCTGCTATAGGAGTATAGCAGACAACATTGGCTCCATTGTTGGTCCGCCATCTTGCTCATATCCACATAATGACCTTGCTTGGGGATACCTGTTCCAGGCCCCCTGGAGGTTAATGTATGCCCTGACAGGAATGTGAGGAGGCTTGTTCTGTCCCATCTTCCCTAAGGTGGCATACAAATGGCCCTACTTTAAGTAACTCCCCTGTGACCTCACCACCATGCCCTCGCACTAGAAAAGCTGTGGGTTACAGTCTGGACTTGATGGAGAATAGCAGCTGTATGGTGCCTGGATCACTTGGCCACCTGGTCTTCCCCACCTGGAAGTCCCCCTGAAGAAAGCTCTGTCAACAGTTTGGAGTGGCTCGTTTCATCTTTCAGTCTCAACATTCCTTCTCAGTCCAGAGGCTGTTTTCTTATTCATCCTCCAGGTTTCAACACCTGCCCCTAAAACTCTCTCTCTCTCCACTTCCCCAGTCTTGGCTGGGTTCTTTTCTTTGGCTTCTCACAGAAGCCTGTGCTCACCTCTCTTCAGGTATTTAGCACGACATGAGAAGTCTCTCATGGCGACCTTTGTTCACTTGGATATTTCCCCTCCTAGGCTCCCCAAGAGCTCCTACAAGAAAATGACTGATTCCTCTTAGGACCCCGTGTTCCCAGCAAGCGCTCATTATGCACTCACTGAACAAATTAATGCCTGACGAAGCCATGAGGAGGATGGGACGGGACCCCTGTGGAGGGACTGGCTGTGGGCCATTAGGCCAGATACTTCCGAGTGGTAGTGTGGGAGCGTCATCTCGGCGATGGCATTTGGCTTCTGCCCAGCTGAGAAGAGGCAGGGAGGAATTTGAGACAAAAGGGCCAATGGCATGGGAATGGCAGCCAAACACAGTAGCTCTGTTACAAGCGTAGGAAACCACACTGGTTGGTGGTTTGAGTCTAGATAGTGAAAATTCACGTGGGAGTCGCCGACATATGCCTGGAACCAAACCCGCCCCACACCTCCCGTCTCTGGCTGAGCACAGGTCAAGGCAGACAACACCCTATTCTGATACTACTTCTTACTGGAATAAATGCAGGGACCCTAGGGAGTCAGATCATTATAATCAGGCTTCCCTTCCGCTGAACATTCCTTCGCCGGCTGTGAACCCCAAAGGAAGAAGGTCTCATTGCATGACAGGGGCTTGGTGGCTGCTCAGTTTCAGCCATTTGCTGTAATTTACACTAAGATGTAGATATAATTATCCTTATCAGAATCAGGTCCCTTGGCAAAATCTGTACATTAAGTCAAGTAAATTTCCTCTCATTAAATCACAGCATTCAAGGACTGCAGTTTGCCTCAGCCAAGCACCAGAGCTGGAAGTAATAAAGGCCAAGGCAAAAAGAAGTTGGGTTCTCAGCAGGACGTGTGGATGGTGAAGGCAGAGGCAGACTTTCAGAGCATGCCGGGAGCCTGAACCTCCAGCAGCCCCAGGACCATGCCTCTTGAATTTAGAGCAGGCCCTTCCCGGCCGCTCACTGCCTCACCATGTGGCAAATAGAGGATGCTGCATTCCGTGTGAGCTCCAAGAGCAGAAAAGAGCATCTAAAGGAAGGTATTAATGGTGAGGAAGCAGATACCTCTGGAAATGGCTTTATAGTTTGTCCCGTGAGTGAAACTAAAAACGAGCAGTTTCATGCTAGACCTATGGTAGGTGTTTCACCCATGCGCCCCCCTCGTTTTTCACAAGAAGGTGGGGGGGGTTGGTGAACATGCTCATCATGTCCATTTCTTTTTTCTACTTGGAATCGAATGTAATGCTAATTAAAAAGCCTGGACTGGGCCCTGGGGACACTGGATGTGTCCTACCACCTGCCGAATGTCCAGCTGCTGCTGCTGTTCCTTGCACATGGTGAGTGCTGAATAGAGAGAAGACAAATGAATTAATTGTCAATACGATAATTTGTTGAAATCAGGAAATTTTGACAGATATGGGAACTACATTTAAAGATACTAGAAATCACCAGGCCAGCAAAACTGCCACCGAATTGCACTGAACACACCCAGCAAATGAATGTCAGTGAGTCCCCTTCCAATTGTGGGTGACAGAATCCTGACAGCTACTAGCTTCAGACTTAGAGATGGAAGATTTTCATTAGCTAAACTAGAAGTCTAGGAAGGCAACCAGCTTCAGTCTTGCCTGGATTCAGGGGCTCAAGTCACATCACTCATGGCTCCCGCTCTGTCCCTGTCCTCTCTTGGTTCTGCTGCTCTTTGCTTGGCTCTCTCTGCTTGAGAGTCCCAATTTGCCAGCTTCTAGTAGTCCCCAGCCTTGCACATTCTCAGCCTGGCCACCCAGTGTGGGGAAGAAATCTCTCTCCAAATGCATTATGTGTCTATTGCTATGGAACAAAACTCCCCAAAACTTAATGACTTAAAAGAACAGCCATTACACTGCTCAATTCTGTGGCCCAACAAATCAGGCATGGCTCAGCTGGGCAGTTCTTTGGATGCATGTGGAGTCTTCTGGGTTCAGTGAGGCATTTGTGGTCAGTTGGAGGCTAGTTGGGCTCAGAGGGCCTCATGCACATGTCAGAGGCCTCAGCTGGAATGGCTAGACCATCTGGGACATCCAAGCTTCTCTCTACATGGTCTCCCTCTGCATGCGTGTTTCCATCTCAACCTGGCTTGCTCACAAAGTGTTCTAAGAGCATGAGAACAGACTTTCCAAGTCCTCTGGAGGCTGAGGCTTGGAATTCACACATCTCCTCGACTGATCAAGTCATGGAACCAGCCCATGACCAAGTCATGGGAACAACTCAAGGGGAATGGATTCTACCCCTTGATGGGAAGCACATGAAATCACAAATAGGATGGAGCTATTGTGGTGGTGGTCAGCTTTGCAAACAATCTACCACCCTTGATGTCCACATATCAACCTCACACAGATCCTGGTTTCCCTATTCAGGTCACATGCATATATATCCCCGAAGCCATCACGGTGACCAGGGAGAATGAGTTTTTCATTCTCAACAGTTTTTCATGCTCAACAGAGAATAGGCAGGCGGCGGGTAGTATAATCTGATCAGCAGTTCTTCCAGAACCACCTAGAATCAGAGGGGGGATCCCCAGCAAACCAGAAGAGGATGGAAAAGTGTGTTCAAAAGACAGAACAGGAGCTAGCAAGCTCCAAGGCAGGCTGTGTCCAACATAAGGGGATGATGATCAGCCACAAAGGCCTAAACATAAAGCTGGAAGCATCAAGGGCATTGGCAGTTTGGCTGTCTCAAGGATAAAGATGCCCTGACCCATAGACTCAGCCTGTCCAATCGCCCCTTTATTTTGGAAATGAATGCACAACTCTCGATGCCAGCTGCCAGAAATAATAAATATTCCCGTCAGTTAAGTCTGACGAGACTTTTTTCTCCTTCCATGACACCCTGGTGGCTTTCTCCTGAGAATGATTTCCAACAAGCTGATCAAACCAATTGGAACCCTGATTTTCCTTAATTATATATTTTGCAGCAAAAATTGGTGAATTATCATGGCTGGTTTATAGATCTCTCTTGTGAGAACAGTAGGTATGTGGCACCCCTGCTCCAGCTAATTCTCAGGTGCCAAAAACTTGCATCTTTAAGGCTAAAAGCCAGACTTGTGATGAACCTGCAAAGCCCTTATCACTTGAGGCCTCTTGCTGAGGCTTTCTTGGAAGCACTTGAACTCTGCTGAGTGGCCGGGCACTGTCCCAACTTGATGTCAGAAGAAACTAAGGTTTCGAGAAGCAACTTCGCCAAGATCATGAAAACTTGGACCATAACCCATAAAGTGTTTCCTCCTCACTCGTTAATTATAATCCATTTACCCCCAGGACTCTTGCCGTGGTCCCACTCTGCGCGCAAACGTGTTCCAGGGGCTGCCGATCAGATGGGGAAGAAGGAAATCTCCAGCTATCATGGAGTTGACGTTCAAGTGGAGGGGATGGAGAATAAGAAGCAAACAGGTCACACACACAAAGCAAATGGTGATGAATACAGTACAAAGGATTAGAACACAGTGTCTGAGTTGTGACTTTAGATCAGGTGACGCAGAATGACAATGTGAGAATAGCGTCCCACCATTACCCATGGAGCTCAAAGGTCCACCTGCCAAATCAGTAACTTGGTTAGCTGGACAAAATGGCCTCTAGAGCATCATCATGCACAACACATCCTGTGAATAAAGGACTCGCTAGGCTAGGTTAGTACTGTATAGGTCGGAGTCAGTTAAAACCATTAACGTCAGCAGCAGTATCTATAATTTACTGAGCTGTGCTGGGTGCTTAAAATGAATGATCTCTCGTGCTCATGATGACCTTGCCAGTGTGGGTGTTAGTCTCAGCATTTAACCATTGGGGAAACTGGTGGCAGTGTTCACTGAGGTTGAGAAATTTATCCCAAGGGAGGTGGAGAGGGCAAGTGGTAGTGAATTTGCCAGCCAGGCGAAAGCGCTGTTTGGAATTTGCTGTGCTGCTACCTTCCTCTCTCCACACTTGCCCCCCCCCCAAAAAATCCCCCTCCATCTTCTTCCCTAAGAGCTCTGCTCCCCTCCCAATATTTCAGAGACCCGAGCCCCACCTTCTTCTGTCACCTCCTCCCAGAAGTCGGCAGGGTTTCTGTTTGCATGGGAAAGGCATCTGGCTTCCCACAGCCAACTGGTTCCCTCCAACATTCAATAACCAGGTGCTCCCCAGCCTCTGAGCTTGGTGAATCAGCAACCAGGATCACAGGGCCTGGGGAGGGACTGGGGTAGGAGGATAGAATGCCCGAGGACTTCCCTCCCACCCGCCCCACCCCCACCAGGAAACTTTAAAGCAGAAATGATATGCCCATTGGTATCATTTGTATTCTGAATTCCGGGACCTGCCCAAGATATCTTAGTGGATGAACAATGGAGTTTGTATTTGAGCCTGAATACTCTTCAATCCTAACCTAATCCTCATTTTACTGTGCCACACATGTCAAAAATATAAAGGGATTTTCTCAACGAGGGAAATTAGAATCAATACAAGACCCCTCTTTTCTTCTCCTGGTATCAAGAGCTTCCCAAGAAGGGCCACTTGGCCCAAACCCAAATGTTATCTACGTCCAGGGATGCATGGAATCACCAGTGTCTGATGATGTGGGAAACAAAGGCAGAAGAAAAATTATTAAATGTTCTTACTACCTACAGCTCACTGATGAGTCCTTGAAACAGGCAGAGCGACCTTCCTCTAGGCGCTCAGCTACCTCGATGTTAATACTCTGCCAAGGGCAAATGCAATCTTAGCCCAACCCCCAGGATACTGTAAGTCTACTTCAACATATAAAAATTCCTTTGGAAGCTTCCTTTGTCTCTATCCCCCAAGATACATATCGGCTATCATCCTCCACGCATCTGACCCACCGATACAATTCTGAAAGGTCTCACAACGCAGGTTGTATTAGGTCGTACTAAATTACCTTTTCCTGACAGTAGCTAGCTCCCTCAAAACGTCCCTGGAAACCTTGCTTCCAAATTCCTTAGAGACTTACACTATCCCTAACCCCCTCCCAACTCAAAAGTACGTAAAGCACCACTCCTTACCACCCAGTGCACCTCTTTCTGCCCACAGGCCCTGTCCCTGTGCTCTAACAAAACCACCTATTTGCATCAAGGATATCTCAAGAATTCTTTCCTGGCCATTAGCTTCAACCCCTAACATCTTTCTTACATCTCCTGGGACAAGAAGGAACTGATGCCTGCCAGGCTGGTCCAAACCAGGGTCATCATGCTGTCCTTGCCTTTGTGTCCATGGTGCCCCCTGGGGTTGTGCAAGGCAGCCCTGACCTTACCAAATCTGACCGACGGGAGAGATTCCTAACCCAAAAGTCACCACTCCTCCAGGACTCACACTGCTGCTTCCCTTGGAAGTATGTTGCAAAGGGGGAGAATAGGTCTTTCTCAAAGACTGGATTTTTGAGCCTTCATCCCATGTGCAGAAGATCTTTATTGGTTGGTGTGAAACACTGATGGAAGAATTCCAAAGATTCTCTTTTAGATGTGCAACCACACTTACAATCTCAGGAAGTAAAAGTGTGTACGAGAAAGTGCCTTATAAACCACACAAGACCCTAGAATGTAGGGAATTGTTCACAGGTTGGTAAGAGCTAGGCCAAAGAATAATTGTTCTGGCAGAAATTTGACCAGTAAGCTGTCTCTGCCTCTCTCCATCTTTCTATTAACTCAAAACACTATAATCAGGGGCATTCAGCATGTGGCCAGCCCCGGGGATAAGAGATGCTCTGACACACCCTCACCACTGAAGAGAGCCAAGGCAGTGAGAAAGGCAGGTTGTGCACAATTTCAGCACCAAAGGGTGAGTGTTGGCATGGAGGGAAGCAGGGATGTTATGAAATTAACCTGAACAGACTGAGAGAGTCAGAGAAGGCTTCCTGGAGGAGGTGGGCTCTCACTAGAGTGAACCACAAATGAAGGAAAGAGCCCGCTACCTAGAGCCCAACCACAGGAGACAATGACACATGAGAGCCTGTGTGTGGTCGGTGTGGTGGAATGTTGAGGGGGGTGGTGCTGATTTAGAAGGACAGGAAGGTGTAGTAAGAAAAAGCAGGCAGGACCGAGCATTCCATTATGAGGAAGGCAAGCAGTTAGCAAATGTGCTTCGTGGAATCCTAGACCCCAGGTGCCTGGGAAAGAGGGGCTCCTTGGTCATACGGTTTGGGAAATCCTCCTCATCTTCAACTTTCTTGGAGGGTCACTCAGTACATTAGTGCATTAATAGCTCTGAGAGGTCCTACAGTGAAAGCCTGTTTTTTTTTGTTTGTTTGTTTTTAAGATTTTATTTGTTTATTTATTTGAGAGAGAAAGAGTGAGAGCGAGAGCATGAGAGGGGAGAAAGTCAGAGGGAGAAGCAGACTCCCCGAAGAGCTGGGAGCCCAATGTGAGACTCGATCCTGGGACTCTGGGATCATGACCTGAGCTGAAGGCAGTGGCTTAACCAACTGAGCCACCCAGGTGCCCAAGTGAGAACCTGTTTAACCGTGACTAACCCACCCTTCCCCAAATACATTTGTCCAGGAGAAATCGGATTCCTATAAACGGCCAACCAAACACTCTGAAAAGTCTGCCAGAGCCTCTGGGAAGACTCTGAATGCCTTCTGAAGCACAAGAAGGACCTGGTTGGATTGGTGTATCCCTCATTAGCCCACTTCTAGACTTTCTCCCAATGTCACAATTATTGTAACATGCCACCCCTTAGTGTCCTTACCTTTATCCTTCCAGTGTCTCTTCCTTCTCACCTACTACAGGCATTTCCCAAGCTCGGTTCAGGTGTCATGTACTCCAGAATGCTCCCCAGACTCACCCTCCCCTGACATTCCCCTGATCCCTGAGTAGATGGCCACACTCAGTCTCCGGGGTGACTTGTGGCACAGTGACCACAGCGACCACACAGGTTCTTTCCTTTCTAGGCTCCTACTCAGCTTCTGTCGCTGACTCTGACTTCTGCTCTTACTGAGGCTCCACTGCTAGCCTTCATCCCTTCTCAAGTTCAATGCTGTCCTTGGACCAGATCTCCTCTCCCTATGGTTTCAACAACCCAGCCAACAGATATGTACCTCCTGCCAGAGGTCCCTTTTCAGTGGCAGATCTGGTTCAGATACCTGGTAGACAGCTCCTCCTGGATGCCTGTGGGGCCCTACAAATCAGCACCTCCAAACCAGAATGCCCCTCTTCCTGCAATACAACTGTTCCTCTTCTGTCAAACAACTCAGAACCTGCCTGGGCTGTATCCCAAGGGCTATGTGGACTTTGCTGTCTTCTCTTCACCCAGTCCTGATGTCAGATGCTACTTCTGGGAAGGATGCTTCTCCTTCCTGTGCCCCTTCCCCACTGTTCTGCCTAACCAGGGTTTCCCCATTGCCCATGGGCACCACTGTAATAGCCCCATGACTTCCATCTCTCATACCACCTTCCCCACTGCAGCAGAGCCATCCTTCTAAAGCACAGATGTGTCCCATCCTGCCCCCGCTTCCGACACCTGTGACTCCCCACTGCAGCCCTTCTGTCTCACGAGCTGTGCCCACTCACCTCTGGGATCCTCTGCTCCCATCTTACCCCTGCCCATGCCTTGTTCCCTCTGCCTTTTTTTAAAAAAATTTTAATTCAATTTAAGTAACATATAGTATATTATTTGTTTCAGAGGTAGAATTTAGTGATTCATCATTTTGCACATAACACACAATGCTCATTACAACACTTACCTTC